>LD352522.1:209017-254736 GCA_001465055.1 Ptychodera flava | reverse complement strand
GTACCAGAGGATTTCATTTCTCGATTGCAGAATATATTGAAGTTTACCTGATAACAAGGGTAATCTATACAAGAGAAGCCCGCATTCACGTCTCAGCCTGAATAGACTCATTTGATACGAGGAACAGTAAATTTAAAGAGTGTAAACAAACAGCCACAGAAATCGATAAGTATAAGATAAAGTAGGTGTTGCTGGTTGTTTGACATTTCTAAAAAGCTATTAAAAAGATTCTTAGAACAGATATGAGTGCTCGTTTCTTTACCAGGAATAACATTTCAACCTGCCTTAGATTTAATAGCGTTGTACCTGCTTGTACCACAGGATTTCAATTCTCGATGGCAGAATACATTAAAGCTTTAGAAGTTTGCAGCCAGGTGTATTCTAGCGGAACTATAAATCGTATTCATATCAGATAATAATAATGGGTTCTTACATCGCACACATATCCACAAGTACTTGTGCTCAAGGCGCTTTACAACTATTATAACCCCTTGTCACTGGACCTAATATGGTACCACTCAACTCCCTGGGAAGGAAACAACAGCTCACATGTGCAGCCAATCAGAAAAGCAGAGCTAAACACACACATTACAACCACTGTCCTACCAGGTACCCATCGCTTCTGGGTAGGGAGAAGCACTGAGGAATAAAATGCCTTGCTCAAGAACTCAACACCATGGCCATTCGAGGCTCGATCTCACCATCCTGTGATCATGCGTTCACTGCTGTAGCCACTGACCCATGATGTCTCCACCCTTCAAATGTATGATAGAATGACCAATAATCTTCGTGATATGCTAGAAGCCCTTTCCTGGAAAAGAGTATGTACAAACTTTGTACCGTGGAAGATTCTTGTTTGGTATCTACAAAGCTCAAGAACTGCTATTCTATTTCCGGTAATCTATTGAACTGAAATTGGTTACCTACTGTTTGATTGTCCTAGCAAAGACGTCAGTATCCAAATACCCGGCAAATACCCAGAAAGTGTGGCCTAACAACCCTTGACAAATTGAGTTCAACCATTCTCACATATTGATACATCAAAAGGGACCTATTGCCCCCTTCGAATTGTTTTAACGATTACTTGCGCCCTCAATCGTTCGATGTGAATTTAAAAGAGAAAATATTTACCTGAACCACATTTCTGTTATGGAGCCTTCAGTTATTGTGAGCGGCGGGCAGGAGGAATTAGGGGAAGTGTCACATTTTACAAACTTGCCCAGAGGGAAAGTCACAATAACTTAGCCTGGAGGGACACATTTTACATCGTTTAGTTTATGATGGACGCAAAGTCTAAATGAGCTGTAAAGAAGGAACTTCACAACAATACTGCCATGTATAGTAAATCAACATTTCTATGAAATTCTAAAATCCAATTTCTTTTACACATATACCACCTGTACCAACCTACTTTAACCAAGTACATTTATATCAATTATCCAACTTCCATGAATGCCCAGATATTGCTAGTTTTACACCTGAAAGAAACTGTCCAATGTTGTCTTATAGACAACCATGTATCAATCATGTATTATTCTGGTAAAATTCAAAAATCAAATTTATTGTATACATATGCACTTGTAACCTCTACAAATCAAATACATTTGTGTAAATTATCCAGTGTCTTAGTTAACAAATATTGCTAGTTTTACAAGTATATTGTAAAATACATTTTCATAAATCACTCATAGACTACCATGTATAGTGTATCAGCATTTTCGATGGAATCCAAAAATCAAATTTCGTGTGCTCGGATGGACATTTTGATTAACTCCTACTTCATGCAAAGTATATGTACATAACATATCAAACATGAATATGAATAATATCGTAAACCAAGATCATAATCAATCACAAAATAAAGTGGACCATTTTTGGCCAAGTTTAGACACTTTTTCAAAATAATCTCCGGATTTGCAAAATTTTAGCGGCGTGCGCACTACTCACTGACAGGTTCTGGGGCCAGGTTGTCGTTCGCATGGGAATTTTTTGTAAATTTTGACGTTTTTTCGGGGTTCGTTGATAATATAATTGAAATAACAGACTCCGCGCTGACCATTAACGTTTATTTATTGGCACAGGCGAGAGAAAAGGCAAATTAACGGGTTCGGCAAGCCTTCCCCGTTAATTTTTTTGCTTTCCTCTCGCCCTCGCCCATAAATAAACGTTAATGGTCAGCACGTCGTCCGTTATTTCTATTATCAGCATTTTCGATGGAATCCAAAAATCAAATTTCTCGTACTTAGACGGACATTTTGATGTACTTCTCACTTCATGCAAAGTATATGAATTAAATCATAAATTATCAAACATATGAAAAAGTAAAGATATAGCCAAATTTTGCGGTGGAAAATTCATAATAGTTTGCCCAATAGATTCCCACGTATTATGATTAGTATTTTTAGAAATGGATGAAGGCTTAGCACTGCATCTTGGTTTCTTATAATTGCCCTAAAGTGGTGACCCTCCCCTACGGAACGCCTGAAATTTTACGACTTCATTTAATGCTTTCCAGAAAAATTGCCACCAATCCAAAAAACTACCGGCCTATCTCTGCTTTGATTTCTGTCAAGCCCTTCAGCTTATTAAGACATTCTATATTTGTATAGTCCACATTATTATTGTCGAAAAATTTAATTTGAGTCCGAACCAGAATTCACTTGTAAACAGTAGCAATAGTCATTAAAAGTGCATGGGTTTTTTGACTTAGTGAATAGTTGGCATACTAAAAATATGGAGTTGGAAGGGAAACAGCATTTGATACAGTGAACAAGAAAACTAAAAGTATGATAAACAGTTACAGCAAATTTCCCTTGATAAATTAGCTTATAATCTAACGAAATCAGCAGTTCTATCAAGGTTATACACACATATCAAACTTTTGATTACTAATTAAACTATTAATTGTGTCCAAGTATGCAATCCTTTGATATTTGAATGACCATTTGACGAGGTGGTGTCGGTTACTAAATGTGATAGCAAACAAAGTTCCAATTTGACAATATGGTTACATTATTTGATTATTTTTACACACTTTAATTTTCTGATAACGAGCATAAGGTTCTTTCTTATTAATGAAAAAAATAACTATCTTTGGAGAGTGTGCACATCCAGAACCTTAACTTCATTTGAGCTTAATTTCGCATATAAACAACACAGTTGTTAACTTCTATGAACGCGATGGCAAATTCGATTCCTCACTTCAATCCAAACACATATGCAAATATAATATTAGAAATAGCCATATCTGTAATCTTTCACCTTCGCTCAAAAGACATTTTATTGACCGAAAATTTACTTGGTATTTCAAAAAACGCCAAAATATTTTGACAATCGCAGATTGTGTACACTAATAACACACTTCACAGTCGAAGTTCAAAGTTCTAAAATTACGATGTTATTAATCCAAGAAATCTTGTAAGTATTTATATTCGACTGAATGTTTGCAAATGGGAGGTGAAGTTTTAATCCTGTCACTAAGGTGTGAATGGGGAAGCGATTCAAAGCATGCGGTTGGCTGCAATAAAATTATGAAAGTTAATATTTCTTGTAATTTTCGTTTTCTTCACTGTATAACATTACCGGGAGAATGAATTCTACATTATGTCCATGTTGATACGATGCTGAGTTTCTACAGCCATGTAAAAGTCATCAAGAAAAACTGGTGACGTAAGGGCTAATAAGAGGCACCGCGTTCAAAGCTACCAATGGCCCTTATTTAGCAATTTCAACTGGAATTATTTGCCTCTAATGTCGAATCGTTTGTGGAGCTCGTACTGCGTCTGCGGCCCTTGGCAGCGAATAAAACGCATATCTGCGTCCACACTGCCATAATATGGCTGCCGTCATGTACATGAGTGCGGCTGGCTGGAACCTGCAGGCGACGACAGCCATGCACCCAAGCGCCATTGAAAAGTCGTCTGCTGTCCCGACCGGAGAAACATTAGATATAGAAGGGTGTGCTCATATGAATATGGAACCTAGCCATGTGCATAAAATAAAAGGGACGGGGGAACAGATACTATTATTCTCCCAATTTCCACAAAAGGTAAACCAATTTCTTTATTTTTGACATATAACTTACTGACCGTAATGTAAAATACAGAATGAAATATAAAAAGGAAAAAAATGTTAATTACAGAGATGAGGATGCTAAAACACAAGTACACGTAGTTATATGTATTGGACAACCTTTAACATTAAGTTATTCTACGCCGCACCTCGCAGCGATTTTAATACGCGATATGTAAATTAAAAGGGTACAAATAGAAAACTAGGCAGCTGGACTATCGCCCTCCTTTGCATTAGGACGAGCTGGAGACCGTATGGCTGATATACCGGGTAGACATATTTTTAATGAAAAATTGTTCGCCCACCCATCCTAGCATCTTTTATGAATGGGTCACGTGCTTTACCATGGATACTTAGACCAAATCTGATAAGAAAAGGTATATCATTGAAGGAAGTGATAAGGCTTGAAATATGAAGTTCTGCTTTTGGTTGATGCCGTTATTCCCACAAGTGTCGAACTTATTTATCCAATATGTTTAACGCGTTAATTTGTTGGTTTTGCCGTGAAACATTCTGGATAAATAAGCTCGACACCTGTGGGAACAATATCATCAACCGAAATCAGTAAAACGATACCACTTGGATAACATCACAGGAGAGGAATTTAAGTTCTTTTATATCGACAGCGCCTATTGCGGCAACCCAACTGAGACTGAGCGGAAACGTCTTGACCGTTAAAATTTTCCGATTTACCAAAAGTTATCGTTAAAATAATGATTTTGGTGAGCACACGGGTGCACTGACAATAGTAATTTGACCAAATGGTTTTGATTTTCCCAATTTAGTTCTGGTTTGCTCGAGTCTCGTTCTCCCCTTTCGGGGTAGTGCCTTCAAGTTCAATTCATCAACGTTTCGCACTGAGTAAAGAGTCTTTTGAAAACAAAGATTATGTTCATTCCCGTTTTTAGTGAAAATTCTATCATTAATTTCCTCCACATGATGTACATAGATACTGGTTTCCATTTTGAATATAACATTTGAGAAAGTTAAGACTTCTAAACTCAAACTTTTGGATTATATCTTAGCTCCGATTATGTTTCGGTTTGCGCAAAAAAACCCAAAAGCTTACCTTTCTCAAAGCTGTTTTTCTCCCAAGTCGTATCTTTTAGCCTGTTTACAAAAACGCGCACTGTTCAAACGGAATGTTCTAGCATAAGTGTGTCGTTGCAGTTTGCTTTTATTAGCGAACTCTCATATTATTATTATTATTATTATTATTATTATTTTATTTCTTAAAAGCGCACTACACTGCGTCTCAGCGCTTTTTACAAGACTAAAAATGTATTTCTGAGAAAAAAAGCATACAAAATAAAATATCTGGCAATAAAAAACATATAACAAAGATTGTGCGCATGAATCTTATCCGCAGGTCTCGACATATTGAGTATTTCAAGTAAAGTATTGTTAGTTTATATCTCACAAAAGGTACATCGACTTTGAATATTGTAACATTTGCAGACGGATGAACAAAAAGTTGTGAAAGCCTTAGAGTTTCGCGAATTTCAAACAAAGGAAATAGTTTATACTGTCCGCTACCATGCAATAAGTACATATAATTTTAGATTTTGAAGGATTCCTTGTACTGATATTTTTATTTATAGTGTTGCAGATAAGTGTTTGAAAAAGATTAAATTTAATAGTAGCAATATTGAAGAAGCTTGCCAAAGCCTTCAATAAAACGCACTTTATTGACCATGGCCGGTATCAAAAGATTAAGAAAAAAACCGAAACCGGAACTGTTTAATGATTTTACCGAGAAAAGGCGTACAAATAAATAATTTGTCACATGAATTTTAAAGAGAGTCCGCTGACGGACTTATGTTAATTATCAGTTATTACATTGCCGGCGCATACGGTACTCACGTTACAACATCTTATTTGCATATGCGACGCAACTCTTCCTTTCCTCCTCAAAATGTCGATTTATCCAATCATGTTCGTCTAAAGAATAATTGTATATTTCTATGTGAAGACCCATTCATTTGAAGAAATGTAGGGCTTTAGAAAGTCCGTTAGAGTATTTGTTTTTTATGGCAAGCTTTGCAATTATAGAAATGTCGTTATTTCAAATAGTGTTTAATATAGCAAATGCGACCTGCACATATATTGCCCGAAAATATGTGACAAACCTTTCATAAAATAATGTAAACGCATTTAATGGGATAGGCTCCATGCCCTCTCACTCACTGGAGTCCTTTTAAATTGTAAGTCGCGTTAATCATGCTAATTCACTAATCATGTGAATCAAAGCATCATGGCGTTAACAGACATATTTATATTATCTTAATGGGACATTTCTCAAAGCAAAAGTAGAATCTAATAAATAGGTGGCGTCTATGGCATCTCAAATACAACAAAATATTATTCTGATTCACATCTTCTGCTGGTGCTTACGGTGAGTCACATCTATGTTTTTAGTGCTTATGAACAATTCTTCTAATAACGCATTTGGAAAGCATCTTGTGAGTCTTCATTCATTCATACCTGACGTTACTTGCTGCCCTCTTTTGTTAGTTAATCGATGGATATGAGACGTGCACTTCTTGGAAAGTTGTCATAACGCATATTCTAAAATCACTTGACCATTTAAACTGGATTGGGTTTCTGTTTTTATATTAATGAGCTTGTCTTGAACAGAATTATTTCAATTGTCCACATGGCAAGACATTGCTTGCTCGATGCTTGTCAAAGAAGTTTGTTTCTCATCCTAGCCATGCTGCAAACATGACATGGGCAGTGATGTGGGTTTTTTCTTCAATTCACTCGATCATTCAATCGATAGTAAGATCGATCGATTGATAGATCAGTGCATCGATCGATCAATCCGTCGATCTCTCGATTGATGAATGGATTGATCGATCGATCGATCGTGGATAGATTTATCCCTATGTATCTATTACCATGAATCACTTGATCCAATACATAATCAGTTGATTTGATACGTTATCGTTACATTTGTTGATACCTTATCGGTTAGGAAAAATTACTACGTTATCGGTAAATTTTTACTACGTTATCGGGTTTGATACGTTATCGGTTAGTTACTACGTTATCGGTTGTAACACCCCTCCACACGCTAAGAATTCGTGGAAGATTCACACTCGTACACACATTACACACAAACCATATCGAAGCCATGAGTACGTCGCTTAATAAACTTGGCGAAGGACAGCCTCGGAGACAATTCTGTCAACCAGCAGAGCTTTAAACCAATGATTGAAAATAAGGTAAATTTTCGATCAATAAGTGTCTATATACTTCGACTGTTGTCGCTTTATTATTCAACACCTCCATCAAAGTCCCTGCTTATAGCTCCAACATGTTAAACTTACACCCGTGGCCACTTTATTGTTGATAAAACCTGCTAGATGCAGTCAGAAATTCTGCTTGAATCGAGATAAAGCAGACTCTGCCAAGTAAATAAGAGAGAAGAACTTGTAAATGAGAGAGAACGATTTGCACCCTGTGTTATAAATTGAGAAAAATGATACCACTTCCATTAACTAAAGCCTCTACGCGATAATTAGTTTATTGAGGCACCACACGTTTATGGGATTACTGAATAGCATGACACAAACTTATATGTCTCTTGCAGACAGTGTATCTAAGGAAATTGAAATAAACACGACTTGTACAAGGACCCATGCATGGTAATGTTACATTGTGTCTCAATCTTGAGCATAGGGTGCCAATCGAAAATTCTTATTCACAACCCCGGATAAAGCTGGTTTTGCCTTTGTACAAACAGAATGTCTGACTGCACAACGTGGGCTTAATCAACAGTAAAGTGGTAACGGGTGTAAATGACAATTAAACATGCTACTATTCGATTCTGACTTGCAAGTATTCAAAAGAGGTTCAGCTTATCCTCAAAGTCTACAATTGCTTGGAAATCAGTATCGAATAGTAGAATGCATTTTTCAAATTAGTGTCATACATACAAAGTGCCTACAGTTTGGCCAAGTCACAACAAGACCTGGTTAAATATTGAAAACGAGTGAATCCTGCTGCAAAAGTTGATAACTAAGTGGTAGACGATGTCATTATATATGTGAACTGAATTGGGTTCAAAAGGCAAAAGACAAAATGTTTGCAGCTTTAATTGACGAAACATCGGTCGTCTAAATATACACGAACGTGGCATTATTATAACTTGAACATTTATGGATATAGGTCTTCCCAATTAGAGTACATTTTACCAAGCAAAAGCTTGTACAAAAATATATATACTAGGGTTGTCTGTACACAAGATAACAGCGGAAAGTTAGACGGCGTTAAAAACCTGTTGGTTGGGACTTCTCAGAATTCTAACTACATTTAGCAATATTTCCTATGTTTACATAGGGGATTTGATGTGTGCTGCTGTCTGCCAAGAATGCCGATCAGATTCAGACGAAATTACTGCGTATGAGGGACTGACAACAGTGAAGTTAGCAAGACTTGCTCAATTCAGCGCTGACGTAAATTTTCTATCACGTGAACTGTGCAGCGCGCGTCGAAATATCGTTCTATGCGCTTATAATAGCAGATGCGCTGAACGCGTTCCCGGTCTGCTCGCGATCGCTCAGTGCAATGCGCGACAGGCATAAAAACGCCTTAATTTCTACTTCTCTCTGCTAAAGTTGGACAAAAAAGGTGTATAATAATAAGGTTAATTACAAAATACCGGGATTTATGTGCTCGTACATCGTAAGCTTCGGTATGGTCCTCGACGCTACGCGACTCGGACAATACCTCCGCTACACGATGTACTCGGACATAAATCCCGGTATTTTGTGAATAACCTTATTAATAACACTAGGTCAAAATTTGTAATACAAAGTCAATTGTTATAAACATAGACACAAAGCAGAACAGAACAGACTGTAAAGAAACTAGTGGAAATTGCAACAAGTCATCCCCGCAGGTAACTTTGAGAGCAACTTGTCTGAGCAAAGAAAGAGTATCTGTCTCATAATGTATCACATACACTATACTCGGTATATCACTTGTATCGTCATAGCAGTTGGGAAAAGTCTGTAGAATTTAACCTGCCGGGCAAAATCTACCTTTCCCGGACAAACTCTTGAACAGGAATTTCTTATTCTGCGATTTCCTTTCCACTGATATTCGTCATCGTTCTTTAAGCTAATTGTTTCATGTAAGAGATGCTAAAGCGAAATGGCTTAGTATTCGTCAGGGTTAAATCATTTCATGATCAATGTACACACAAAAGAGACGTTTTAATCACATTACGCATTCTGATGAGCGCTCATTGGAAATAACTCACATAATAAAACAAAAGTACAAAATATCGAAATGTAAATTTCGTATACGTTTTCTGTTGTGGAAAACATGCCTCATATAACATGCTAATGAACGCCACTAGGTCATTCCTTTTGAAACTTCCTCGTACATCGTACACTTCGGTATTGCCCGAGACGACAATACCTCCGCTGCACGATCACGGTACTCGGACGTAAATTCCAGCGTTTTGTGAATAACCTTATAATAGTGTTACTTTAAAGAATCTCAAAGTTTGTGTGGTTTTAAAAACCAAAAACCAGGTCTTTGACTTCCCTTTGTCAATTACTAACAAGGGGTCGACTTACTCCAACATAAGCAAGCGATCTTATCTTTGTTTATCACAAAAGCTACACATTATCAATGCTGACAAATCCACGCTGTTAAACAAATGCCCGAGTTGCTCTCAAAGTACTGCTACCAAAACAAATAATATTTAACAAATTAAACACCCCCTTAAAATAGAATGGTGTGTCCCGACCATAAAAATGAGAGTGTAGAGCTCAGAATCCCTTTCACTTCTATCTAAAGATTGCAAGGCAAAATTATACTCTTTTGAATAGTTTTCCATTTGTAATTATGAAGGAAACATTATTGCTTCTCAGGAACTTCATGTTTTCATGAAGCATGTGTAGTTTAGACCAACACAATCTTGCAACGTTTATCATGCCTATCTCGACGTTTTCTGTAAATGGTAAATGTAATATTTTACCTTAAATGTCATTAAAGTCTAAGCAATGCGGACATGTAAATATAATGTGACCTTGAGGTTAACAGTATGTAGATATGCAATTTCTCAATGTTCAAAGTACACTTTGGCGAGGTGCCAGTCGTGATATTTGTGACAGTTTCTATCTAAGATTAACTAGATAAGCTTGATCAACAATTCAGTTTTTTTTTCACTATAAACTTCCAGTTTTTTGTTTTAAAACCTTCCAAACGCGTTGTTTTAAAACAACTGCATATTTAAAAGTGCAGGAAAATAATCACAATCATACCAATCAATAATACAATAACACTAGGTCAAAATTAGTAATACAAATTCAATTGTTATAAACATAGACACAAAACAGCACAGAACAGACTGTAAAGAAACTAGTGGAAATTACAACAAGTCATCCACGCAGGTAACTTTGAGAGCAACTTGTCTGAGAGCAACTTGTCTGAGCAAAGAAAGAGTATCTGTCTCATTATGTATCACATACACTTATGTATCACATACACTTGTATCGTCATAGCAGATGGGAAAAGTCTGTAGAATTTCACCTGCCGGGCAAAATCTACCTTACCCGGGCAAACTCCTGAACAGGAATTTCTTATTCTGCTTTTACCTTTTCACTATTATTCGTCATCGTACATTTAGGGAGCCTTAAGTAATTACATGGGGGTGGGCCGGGGGAACTAAGGGGAGGGTCATCTTTTAGAAAACAGTTCAAGGGGGAAGGGTCACTTTTTATAAACCTGTCTTGGGGGAGGGTCACTTTCGACAGAAGCTGGTTTTATGGCCGAAACTTTGATTGTCCGCGTGATATTTTCCTTAATAGGAAATCACCAACAAAATAAGAACACATTATCCACAAGTTTCACAGGCAAAGAAGATGCAGTGGTATCCTACATTAAACACCTTGAACAGTTAAAACTGATAAAGGACAAGCGACAAAAACATATGCAACAGGTGGAAAAATGTATATCAATTATCAAATGCACATAAATGCAAAGATACTGTCTGTTTTATATTGGACAAAATTGTACATAGTTCTCTCATAAACTACCATGTACAGTTAATCAACTTTTCGGTGAAATTCCAAAATCAAATTTCTTGCACAATTATGGACTTATAACCACTCTAGCTTAATCAAAACTATTTATATAAATAATCAAGCGCTCATACATGCACAGATTTACCTCGTTTTGTATTGGAAACAAATTATTCACAGTTTCATCATAGACCGCCATGCATAGTGAATCAACATTTCGGTGAAATTCCAAAATCAAATTTCTTGCACAACCATAGACTTATAACCACTCAAGTTTAATCAAAAACATTACTACAAATAATCAAGCGCACATTCATGCACATATTTACCTAGTTTTGTTTTTAAAAAAAATTATTCATAGTTTCATCATAGACTGCCATGCATAGTGAATCGACATTTTGGTGAAATTCCAAATTCAAATTTCTTATACAACCATAGACTTGTAACCACTTTAGTCTAATCAAGAACAATAATATCAATAATCAAGAGTTCACATATGCAAAGATTTACCTATTTTTGTATCGGAAAAAAAACTATTCATAGTTTCATCATAGACACCGTGGATAGTGAACCAACTTTTTAGATGAAATTTAGAAATCAATTTCTTGTACACAAATGTGCATTTTACTTCCCAATTCAAGCAAAGTACATTTAAATACATTATCAAACATATATAATATACAGATATAGCATATTTTGCGGGAGGAAAATTGTCAATAATTTGCCTGATAGACTCGATGTATTATGATTTGATATTTTTGGACGAAGCACTTAATCAGCCACATCTTCCCTTCTTATAGTTACACAAAATATGGCGACCCTCCCTCAAATGTATGAAATACCATATCTCTTTATAAATTCTTGCGTGATAAATTGCGACTGTCCCTCCAAAAACATCAGCCCTCCCCTCTGTAATTTGTCCCTAACATAACAATTGAACTAATTGTTATATAAATTAGCTGATGCTCTTTCCATTATTCCTGGGAGAATATCCCAGTGATTGGGGAGGGTCAAGTTTAAGAATGTCGGACAAGGGGGAGGATCACATTTTATATAGGAGGATAGGGGAGGGTCACAGGTTATCGTAACGTTGCTTGGATAGTCGTTCGAGGCGGGTGGCCGCAGGTCGCCGTTTACTTGGAAAAAACAGAAAGGTCAGACACCGATTTCAGACAAGCAGCCAGAAAGAAACAAAGGAAACAATCTGGCGTCAAATAAATGATCCTCGACTATCACAAATACCTTCAAATATTTATTGCTCCAGTATGGCCTGCCTAGAAACGTTACATGTGCCGAAATTTGGCAATATTCACTTCCTGGGGATTCCTAGACTCTCTCACAGCCCCTCGTCCGCTACGCAGCTCTATCCTCAACCATATGGTGATGCGCCCTCAATGGTCTTTCTGGCAAGCAAGGCTCACCGAGCCACCCGGGTTATAGCGTAGCGGAACTTGGGGCTGTTAACACTTGTTTTTTTCGATTTTTTTTTCGATTTTTCTGATTGGCTACTTGCAGACGGCTTTTCCGTCCAACGTAGGGCTTCCTTTCCACCCATATCGTGACTGACAGGCTGCGCTATCTATCGAACGTACGCATGACGCAGCTGTGAAGTTAATTAATTAAGAAGGACAAACAACTCAGTCTCCTTATCTGAACATAGGAGCTTTATAGTTGCCAGTCTACATAGTCATAGTCCAGACTGTGATACTACTGAAAGAGCTGTGCATAGTTACATGTTGCAGTTACTTCTCGTCAGAGATGGATGCTTTTGGCAGTGATCTTGTACACGTCTTTTCTGTTCAATGACAGTCCTTCGATACTCCAGTTCTGTCTACTCAACTGTAAGTGTTGGTTATATTGAATATACAAACGTTGCATAACATTTCCTTGCAAATTTTGACTAGTCACTGAGTGAGACAGTTCAAGGACCAATTCACTTACACAACCTCATAACAGTCAAAAAGTATGCAAATAATTGATGTTAAAACTCCGATTTAATGGGTCCACCGTCCAGCACTATCAATATCGACAACTGTCTTGTCATCGGCAATCATTGTCAGTGCTTGATTACTAAATTTGTATTTATATATTTCTGTCAAAACTTAGAATCTATAACATATTGTCATGTGCAAATAACCAGTCGGTCAGTCATTCAGCTGAAATGCTGAAAATGTTTTAATAAATTTACTGAATTTACTGAATTAACTGCCATTGGCACATGATGACAGGGCTTCTAATTGCTTGTCTCACAACTTCCCGATGTGACATTTAAATTTTTGTCAATGCACCGGCGTTTTCAACACTTCACTGTAGACTTTTTGAGCAATGGACATTTCATCCCAGTGACTATAATAGCACCAGGGCTAAATTTAGTATCTATTTCGGCAATTGCGTAATAGTACAAACCTAAGATATCTAAGTAGCGTGCTACCAACACTGATATCACTTGTTATCTCATAGGAGGCATGTCTGTCTCGAAAGCTGGTCCAATGGCAGGCAAAATGGAAAAAGTATGGGTGGAGTTTTGACAACCAATCAAAAAAATCGAAAATAAAATCGAAAAAACAATTGTAAACAGCCCCTCGCCGGCTTCGCTCGGCTCACCCTCTGAGGGCGGTATTATGGTCAGAGGTGAAGCAGGCGAGGGGCTGTGAGAGAGTCTAGGGGATTCCGCACACTTGCCCTGTATCCGCCATACTGAATTAATTGGACTTCGCATTGAATTGTGGGTAAGGTAGTTCGAATTCAGTATGGCGGATAGAGGGCAAGTGTGCGGAATCCCCAGGAAGTGAATATTGCCAAATTTCGGCACATGTAACGTTTCTAGGCCGGCCATACTGGAGCAATAAACATTTGAAGGTATTTGTGATAGTCGAGGATCATTTATTTGACGCCAGATTGTTTCCTTTGTTTCTTTCTGGCTGCTTGTCTGAAATCAGTGTCTGACCTTTCTCTTTTTCCCAAGTAAACGGCGATCTGCGGCCGCCCGCCTCAAACGACTATCCAATCAACGTTACGATAACCTGTGGGGAGGGTCACATTTTACGGTACAAGTGTGCGCGAAATTCCCCGGCCCACCCCCTGTAATTACTGAAGGATCCCTTAGCTAACTGTTTCATGTAAGAGATGCTAAAAGCGAAATGACTTGGTATTCGTTATGGTTAAATCATTTCATGATCAATGTTCACACAAAAGACAAGTTTCAATTACACTACGCATTTTGATCAGCGCTCATTGGAAATTACTCATATTATATAACAAAAGTACAAAATATCTAAATGAAAAGTTTGCATTCGCTTTCTGTTGTAGACATGACAGTTCTGCATATTGCATATCTTGAAAATAAAGAAGTAGGCCATTATACAAAAGTTATCATTTAGGGAAAGTCAGTGGCCAGGAAATCAACAATGAGAATTTACATAAGATTCAAAACCTTACAAAAAGTCAATGTCGACTTTGGTCGCTTTGGAATTCAACACCTCTATCAAAGGCTCAACTTAAAACTCTAGCATGTCAAAATTACATGGCCAGTCAGTATGATGTCATTCAATTCAGACTTGCAAAAATACCCACGACAAATCTGCAAACTTAAATAGCTGAGTGGTAGATACTGTCATTCTATAATTATGTGAAATTGGTTCAAAAGTGGGCTCAAAAGGAATATATCAATGTCTGTAACTTTAGTTAGCGAAACATCGGTCGTGTGCAGATACTTATACTTACAGGTGTGGCGTTATTTACAATTAAGAAATTTATAGATAAGAGTTTCCCGCATACGATTTACCGACAAAAGGCTTTATATGTACAAAACAAATGTTGTAACAGGTTTATGTGTACACAAGATACACATCACAATTTTTGACTGCATAAAAACCCGGTTAATTGCGACTTCCTGTAATTCTAATTATATACAGTGCTTATCTCCCATGTTTACATATCGGATTTGATATCATTCTGTCGTCTTTGTGTCCGCTGATAAAACGGTACACAAAATCACCAACAAACGACAGCTGTTATGACGATACACGCATTATACACGAACGGCAAGGTTTCAATTAAAGCACGACGTAAAGTGACGATTTCTCCTACTTCGCGCGTAGAGATTTAAAAGAGATTATGATTCACTTTTGGGCTATGTTGCCATGGATGTGGCAAGTCGTGTGACAGGGAATAACATGAGGATACTATTTTATGAGAAAGGTGACCAGCGAGTAGGCCTCGGACAATGAGAGACTTTCGTATGGAATGGAAATATGTTCGTTGCACTGGACTGTTCTGAGAGAATTTTATTCCCTTCAAGATTTTAATTTCGCCTAATTAAAGTGTATAAGGATATCAAAACTGATAAAAGTGCCAGGCCGGTGGTTGCACTTAATACTCCATGTGTTTGAATTTTATTTTTATCGTATTTCTCTAGGTGATCCAAAATAGTGTAGATCTGTGAAAACCCAAATCCACGCCCGCTATATTGTATAGTTTGGACATGTCATGAGAAGAACTGCAGAAAAAATATTCTTCAACTTTTTATCTACACATTCTTAGCCTTCAAAATGAAGTGATAATGTGTCATGGCAAGTAGAGAAGTACCCCGCCTTCGACAGAAGTCAAACGTAGACATGATGTGCTGCACGTATTAAATGAAATAGATTTAGCATACATAACCAAATCCATTTAATCGGATTTGACAATTTTTGCGAGATAAGCATAATTGATTAATGATGATCAGATCACATGCCGAAGGTTGCAACCCTGAAATTAGCTAGGACATTTGCTGGTTTCAGACGCCAATTGCAGATGTTAATAACAATTTTTGTTCCGGCCCAACCAAAAGCACAGTTTAGTGCATGGCAAAAACATGTTCGTGGTCTAGCAGCGGGTTAACAGGTTACGCAGAGCCTATTCATCAAAATTCCAACTGAATACCTCAATACGTCAATGTAATTGTATCTAAAAATAACGAATAAAGTCACAAAATTTTACATGCTGCCAAAACACTAGTTCTATATCTGTAAATGTGAATATAATCGGCTCTAAAATTTAAAGAGTCCTAATCCTGACATATAGGAGGTGTCACTAGAGTGTGTCATACCCGACTTCACGAAGGATTGTTATAAACTTGGACCATACTGAAAACGCGAATGTTTTACATTAAGCCACAATTTGACTACAAAAAATACACTTACTTAACTTGTTCCTATTTTACCAGGGTATAGCTTGTCACAAACAGCCAGTTACAGTAAAGGTTTTATCAGTGTACGTTCAAGATTGATAGGGACATTCATGATTAAAACGGTGACAAATTTGCAACCAATCGAGTTTTTAGTCCATCGTCGACCAAAACCAGAAACACTTCATAACCAGATAAGATAATTCACAAACTCTTTGAAGTACTCCTTTGATAGAAATCAAACATATTACATGGAGTGCCTGATGCAGCGAAAAGGCGTTATAGAGACAATAAATCGACTAACAATGAAGAGACGATATGGGAAAGGTCGTAAACCCTAAACAAGCCTATGCATTTTGTGAGTTCACACACCCACGCAAAGATATTGATAGCCAGTTACCTAGTTAGTTTTGGCGCGCCCAAAAGTACATTTTGTGCATGCAGAAAAACATGTTTATGATCTTGCGACAGTTGGTCAACAGGTTCAACAGAACCTTTCAGTACAAGCCCTAGGGGGAGGGTGTACAGAGTCGATTGTGGCTCAATACACGGCGGAGGCCCCTGTCGGCATTAAGCATAATTCAGATCAAAGAGGTCAGCAGCAATTTCTCAGCCTGAATAGACTCATTTGACACCCGGAACAGAAACTGTAACAGTGTAAACAAAATAGCCACAGAAAATCGATAAAAATAAGACACACAAAGTAGGCATTGGTGGTTATTTGATATTCACAACAACCTAAGCCAAAATTTCACAGAAATGATACTAGTCCTTTTATGTTTACCTAAATTAACTTGTCAAACCTGCCCTAGAATTTACAGTTATACCAGCCTGTACAGCAATATTTCAATTCTCGAGGGTTTAGTAGTTTGTAGCCAGGTGCATGCTTGCTGAACCATAAACAGCATTGATACCAGATTTGCGAAACAATGACGCCGTACACTTAATAACTGACAGTTGTGTACTGTAAACATGTTATATTCTTGGTTTGCTGGAACCTCGGAGACCATTAATGGAATAGAATATGTACAAGTTTTGTACCGTAAAAGATCCCGGTGTGGTATAGGCAAGAGGGCATTTACAGAACTCACTACTGCTATCCAATTTCTAGTTATCTATCAAGTTCAAATTTGCAACCTACTGTATTGTCGTAGCAAAGACGTCAGTAATCCAAAATCATTTGCAAACATCCAAAAGGGTGGCCTAACAATCCTTGTCTAATTCAGTCCAACCATTCTGACGTAGACGTCAACGCAAAAAGGAGCCTTTTGCCCTTTGAGCCTTGTGGTTTTTCATGATTACTTGCGCCCTCGATCGTTTGATATGAAAATAACAGAAAAGATATTACCTAAACAACATTTCTATTACCTCGTTTTAAGATATATAATAGAACACGTCAAAACTAATTTTACATGGCAAAGTCCTTGCAGCTGATTTGAAAGTATGCCACTGCTGCGGGTAATTCTTAAAGTAACATACAGATCGATGCCAAATCGTCTCCGATCGCAAAACTTGGCAGACTGTACTTGATTTTTATTCACTGAATGTAAACATTTCGGGAGATTCATTGATGCTTACACGTTATTTAATCACTCTGTCGTTTAACATCAAATATTGAAAGGCACGTGTGTGAGTTTGTGATGTGCCACATCTTCTTCCTTTGCCTAATTTTGTATTGGCAGGGGAAATAACTTTGATAAGACTTGCGGATAATAATATGGTAACTGAAAATGCTAAGGTGATAAATGTGTCTTAATGTCAGGGCCATTACTTCTGTTTCACTCAGATGACGATGTAAATGTGATGGTACATTTTTAGGAATTAAGAAATTAACAATATAACGGATGAAAGTATACATATATTTCATTCCTAAACTACTTGAACATTTTTAATATTCAGATAAACATCTACGAGCTGCATTTACAAAATTTAGTCAACTAAAGAAACAAGTTTTAAAAAAACATGCTTCACAATGTATTAGCGTAGTTAGTAGAAGTCCTATCTGGGTATCAAATGCTAAAAATGGACACTACTGAACATGAAATTAACAGAAGAATTTCTAACTCACCCAAATCAAATCAGACATGGTAGAGTTTGTAGCGCAAGAGGCTCATGATGTTCTGTTTTTTGTTTATTGAGATAGTGAGTCCACTGCATGTAGTAAATCAAAGCGCCTTGGAGCTTTTAATTATATATTTTAAAGCAAGACAGTATCTTTCAATCTCCTTTTTGTTGAATTTTACGAGCTTTTACGAGTTTTGGTTTTTGCTGCTATCAGCAATTTCCCTTGACGTGGTAGGATTTTCTTTTCGAAAGAGTTATGATCGCCTTTGCATGTGGTGATTTTTGTTTGATAAACAGTTGCAAACTACTCTCCTACTTTTGAGAAATCATTTGGTTTTCTCAGCTTGTTTGTCCATTTATTGTCGTCTTGTATGGTTGGCGGCATCCGACAATTATAACAAACATCGCAATCTTCGATTACTCAACAGTGCGCAGTCGTAGTTAAAAATTGAAAATACTCGAGCACGACTAATGCATGAGGAAAGAGCCTTTATCATCGTCACCATGCCAAAATGTCTATGCATTTTTTTTCTACTGATTAATTCAAAGACTGACAATTTTCTTTTTACTCAGTGGCCACCTAGTTTTGCGACTGACTTGGTTAACTGAAGGTAACATTTTAAAACAAACTGTACGTGCCCTTATGCTCTGCGCTTCTTATTGTCTCAAGGTTGTCGTATCTCAAATCTGACGTGGATGAGACTTTTGTAGTAGGTACTATAGAGTCAGATTTGCAAGAGGCATCCAATAGTGTATTACCACAGAAGGTAGGGTTAACGTTCGTCCTTAGGGTGGGGCGGGGTTAGAGATATCACGGTCTCAGCACAGGTTTCTTTTTGTTTTTGTTTACGATATTATTAATAATAATACGTTTGGCTATTATATCTGTTGCCAATAAGCATTAACACTACAAAACTTGGGCGCCTTTATCTTATCTTATCATGAGCTGTGCTGATATTTCTCTTTTCCTCCTTTACTATGTCATGCATTTGTCCTTTGCAAATCTTACGCAAAAGATTTATCACGATGTGTCGTCTATATTCTGTTTGATTGCCTTCTGTGTCAAAGCGAGCATGGGTAAGTCACTTGTCTATGTAAGCTGTCACCAGATTAATACCGCATAAACTTTGACAAAGAAAAATCATCCTTGGGTATTTTTTATTATGTTCATACCAAACCTGTATAATTTGACTTGGCAACCGTTTAAATGCATTTACATGCTGTGTCGACTAATTATTTTACATTTGACCGCTATAAAAGTAAATACTAAAGACATAAGCTTGTATTGAGTAACACCAAGGAAGTAAGTTGGCTTGATAATCTGTTCTATAAAAGTTAATTTCAGATTCGACTTGTCATTCTTTTTATTATCAAACTTAAATCATAGATTTCCATCGGATTCTTTGTTACACCAGAGAGTAGAGTTTAACCAGTGGTGTGACCAGTACCGCTCGGGGTCTCGGATTTCCTATCATGTCAGACGGCTGGTTAAGTCTCTTATCTTGTATGACAGGAGGGGTCAGAAAAATATGAAGATATGTTTTGCACAGTCTTGAGGACCGCGAGTGTTTTGAATCCTGTGGTAAATGCCTCGGCTCGCTGACATGGCCTACTTCCATTTGAATACCTGCAGTCTATCTAAAGACAAGGTGCGCGATTTCCCTCATGGAAGTATGTGTACAAGCACTTTGTGCTGTTTGGTTTGAACTGATTCTAGCATCACATGCCCTCGCAAAAGGTAAATTTACGTCTTTGTTGTCGTCAGATTTCTTGTCCTGGCAAAGTAGTCGAGAATCCTTCAATTTCAACTACTCAACTCGAGTGTACGACATACACCAGGAGCCTGATACATTATGAGACTTAAGCCTTTTTTTCACACCTAGTCACTGTTGACTTGCAGTGTGGCAACATCTGTGCATGTTTTTTGTTTATCTGCGATGTGCAGAACAACTGCTGCGCTTCTGAAAACACAGATATTATGATGTTTTCAACTCATTGGATGATTTTAATATTTCGTGGTAAATCTTTAAGAATAAAGACCAATAACATCTTGAGAGCGGTCTTCAGTCATAAATAGTTACGTAAAATTTTATTGAACTTTACATAAAAGATACATTATGAATAAAGTTGAATGGACAGAATAATCTACACCACATACCTTTGCGAAGGGTAAATAGGTAATAATATTTGTATTGTCCTTCTGTGTTGGCGCAATTCCCTTTCATGAATAAGGAATATAATGACAAGCTTCTATACCATACATAACTAGGACCTAACATTAATAAACTTATTTTAAATTCCAACATTTTTCACAAATTCATAACTACTGAGATTTAGACTGTGTAATGAATTGTAAATCGATATAATATAGTTTTAATAATAAATTGAAATGTAAAGTCAGATCGAAATTGTGATCTTCAATACATTATAGATTTTAGTTGATTGTACACCATCCAGTCGTCCACCAATTGTCGGTGAGGGCGGGATCACAGTTGGGATCGTCTGGAGGGAAGTCGGTCCATGTCACCGCTCTATATTCGTCCAGTTTAGCCTGCATCTGTGCCACAACATCCGGGTTTTCATCGGCTACATTGCATAATTCACTTGGATCAGCTGAGAAGAAAAAGGTTTGTACATCTTTAGAAGTTGCAGTTGCTGTTAAAATGCGGAGGTCTTATAAAACCCAGAAGCAGTTTTCACATATTTCAGACGTAATTTAAAATAGTTGTGTCACAGTATTGGCATGGAATGTATTTGTTCAGCTTCGCCTCAGTAACACAATATTTGAAAAAGCGAGTATTTCTTTTGCTTGTTTCTTTGTTGTTACTTTCCTTCTTGTTGAAGTTGTCGTTGTCGTTGTTGTAGTGATTTATCGGTGTTTTTTTTTCATAAATACAGATTCATGTATATGCACTCGTCAACATCAGTAACTGAAGAATAATTTTTCCAGAGTATCATCACCTTCCATGTCGAAAAGAAAGATTGCATCTTTATCAGGTAATGGTAAGTCTGCTTTTTCGTCAGGTTCAGTGTGGTAAGGCGTCTCATACCAGTACACTGTAATTGACATAAACATTCAGTTACCAATTGACTCTTAACGCGACTCATTACATAACGATTTGTCAAAGAAAATACAACTCTATCCATGTACGCATTCTAACATCTAATTGAGACGTTTTAAATGCCGCTGAAGATGTGTACAGCAGTAATCTGTAATATTTTTGTAATTTGTGATACTGCAGTAAATTGTAATAAACTGTGGAGTAATTTGTAATAATTGAGCTAGTGCAATTTGTAACAAAAGTTGGAATAATTTGTAATAACAGTCACTGCAGTGAATTGTAATAAAATTTGGAGTAAATTGTAATAAAGCTTTTTTTAGTGAACCAATCTCTAATTTGAATGGTGATACTAACTAGTCCATGAGCAGATGCTGATTACATATCCTTTCATTTCGAGCAAACATGTTTCCTTTTAAGCATGTTTTACCACAGTTTTAACATGTAAAAGGCATAGATGGATTTTCAGGTAACAGACGGCCTTCTATCTATCTAGTATCCACGGTAGGGGACGCAATGCTATCCTTTCTCTGAGAACCGAAACTTTTGATTAGCTTAAGCGGGGATATAGCACACTAAATTTTATGTCGAAAGAATCAAGGAGTTCATTGGTTATGTTTTATACCTGGAGCTATAGTGGCTGACTCCTTTCCATGCTTATAATTCTTGCATTTCTTTAAGAATAATAATGATTGGAACATTTTCAAATGTTCTGCAATGTATCGAAATTTTGAAGAAAAATCTTTGGAAATGGTAAAGGTATAGGATATTTTCCACTCGAAACATCGCCAAGTAAACCTATGTCGTTGACGCAAAGAGTATGGCGTAAATTTCAGGGACACGTTTTCTACATTTCGCGTTTGTATCAGTTCAAATACAATAAATAATTCTAGCCTGTAAGACTAATATTAATGACCAATAACAGAAATAAATAGGTTTTAGGCTGCTTTCAAAAAAAAACTTGTTTGGGGGTGATTTTTTTTCAAACCCAGATTTTTTTTAAAAATACCCCATGCCAGAGCCAATTTTTCCAGTACCCCCCTGCCATAGCTCAAAAATTTTCAAGTACCCCCCCCCCCCCGCCTTGACTCAAAACCAAAAGTTCGGATAATCGATCAAAGTGCCCAAAACAAACTAATCGTTGACAGATTGGTAGAGCATTTAGTATTAACACAACAAGCACTAGCAACGCTCAAAATATGGCCTAACACAAAAGTTCATATAAGCGTCCAGAAACTCCGGTTGATGCTGGGTCATGTTAATAATAATATGACACCACACACCGGATCGCTCATTATAGAGTCAGTCAATAATGTCTAGTCCCTCAATAACGAATCCAGCTTCTCCTCCTCGATAACGAAGATGACTTTATCACACAACCAAGCGGAGGCGATACAAAACAAGAGACCGACTGATGAAGGAACCCCATTTTTGGTTTAGAAACACCGTTAAAACGAATCACCCAATCAACAAACCAGTTTACCGGGGATCCAGATCACATGACCAGGGTCAACGCACTATAGAGCCACCGGTGTCTCGCCATATATTCCACACAAAATAACTGCAATGGTCCTTTTATTCACCATATCGTAAAATTAAACAAACTTGGTAGAGACGATGCGTGAAGTTGCCCTCATCTTCCTTTATATTTATATCCATTCAAATTAGAGACTCGTTAATCAAAAAAGCCTAATTACAATTCACTCCAAATTTTATTACAAATCACTGTAGTGATTTTCAAATTACTCCAAATTTTATTACAAATTCCGCTAGTTCAATTATTACAAATTACTCCAAAGTTTATTGCAATGTACTGCAGTATTACAAATTACCGCAAAATTTTATTACAATTAACTGCAGTATTACAAATTACGAGAGTATTACAAATTACTGCTCAACAACGTGTTCTTTTGGCTTAAGCATACCGCCAACAAGTATCTTCATTTTAATTAAATTAAGATACCGACACAGGTGAAAAAAAGAAGACAGTGATAATTCTTGCAGACACACGCCTATTAGACATCAAATTTACCCTTAATTCTATAAAGGTGGTTTTTATATTTGGCAGACACGCAGAAGCTGCACACTTAAATTAGCACGTAATTATGCGATTATATAAAGATCTGTCAACATATACTGTCTCTTGCAACCAGTTGGCAATGTCTTTAAACGTAAAAACCGTTTGGAGGAAAGTCCCATATCTTTAAATTTATATCTCATCCTATTTGCATATTTTAGAATTCATTTTGGGGTTTTCGGAGGCGGTTGTGAACCGCCCCAACTCCTAGAATTTGAAGTATATTCAAAGTAAGCAAGCTGACTTTGATTTCCCTGGGGTAAAGCTTGCAATCATTCTAACAATAATCTGAATTGAAAATATTTTATGATCTTTAAATACATATAAGTTATTGTGAACATGCCGCACCGGTGACTATCAAGTGACAGGAGTACATGAGTTCACTAAATGCTCAAAGATTATGTCATTTTAATAAAAGGGAGAATATGAAATTAAATCATACAAAAAGAAAAAAGTTGGCATTTTGAAACTGTAACATTTTAATGATTTTTAGTTTCATGTAATGTTTGACCGAGAATTGCGGGTGGATCGTACAACATTTAGAGAAAAGGATGTTTTTGAGCAAATATTGATACCCGAAGGCTCATAACAGTTTCCGCTTTTTTGTGGTCGACGCGCTCAAAAGATAAGGGTAGGCAACGAGCTGTGAGTAGTGCAGTAGCTTCCCATTTACAAAGCAAGGAAATTCCTTGCGTATTGTCATTTTCTTGAAACATTTATATGGTTTTCAATACAAGCAAAACAAAGACGTTCGGCCATGCTTGTAACCACCCATAAGATACAATCACGTTAACCAACAAATATGCTTAATTGTAAACTTGGTCAGAATATTTTAGATTCTGTAAATGAAGAAAGACGCCTGGGCATTGTTATAGATCAACACTTGAACTGGGAGTCAAATAGAGATATAATAAAAAGGTCAGCTTTATGTAGACGTACAATACGGTATTTACCATTAAGCGACAGAAAAACATTTTACAACGCACTATATACTTATCGATTTACATTTTTGCTACAGTGCATGGGGGACTAGCGAAAATATAAACAAGTTATTCAAATTACAGAAAGGCGCTGTGTGTGTTATGATGGGCACTAAGTATAATTATCCTATTGATTGGCGCTTTAGATTGCATATTTTGCCTTTACCTGATAGAATATTGTGCAAAAATATATGTTCAGTGTTGCAATCCTTAAAAGTTATAGCCCTATAGCATGTGATGGAAACTGTTCCAAATTATGTCAATCAACATCACAGCCGTGTGACCAAACCTAACTTCCGTGATATCCCTACAACCAAACTAGATGTTTTAATAAAAATGGTCAGTACAGGGAGTTATGGAATTGAATAAGTTATAAACAGAAGTTGAATGTTCTGGGACACTTGTCTCTTTTAAAAGCAGTTACTGCCCATTGATATAATTTGCATTTCAAACATATTCGCAGAATTTTAAATATTTCATGTTGTCCCTGTTATATGTGGCAGTTGTTATATGTGGTTGCTTGTCTTTGTACTTTTTAAAATAATTTAATTTTTTGGCCTCTTTTATATCTGTTGTAATGTCGAGGAAATAAACTCTCTCTAGAGTCTACCAGGCTACACTAAATAAAACCTAATAAGAATAAAATAAAGTAAAGATAAAACACTGAATTAAGAAGTCTTTGTGAAAAACGAATTCAAAAGTGGTATCAAAATCCTAGATTTTAAGATAAAATAGCCAGATTATTCCTTGGTATACAAAGGAATCTGTGAAAAAAGTGGACTAGGCATTTTTTATCTTTTGATAGATATACTGAGATGAGTTTTGGTTGTGGTCATCTCAAATTTCTCCAAAGTCGCACGGGTGCTTTTGTTTTTTGTATGGTTGTTTTTACCTTTTTAGTTGATTACGTGGGATGCCGCTCATTAAAATTCTAAAGAGTAAAACTAATTATCTTGATGACACAAACAAAAACACAATTCACTCACGATGTTGTTCAGTAAAACTGAATGCAGGATATCCTTGGATGAATTTCCATTTTCCATCTCTGTGAAGATAAAACATAGGATATCTAAGTTTGCCAAATGGAAAGCTGTTTGTCGCATTGATTTTTTCTTATTTTGCTCAGGACATATCAACAACTCTTTGAGTGCCAAAGTCGGTTTAGTCACCTATATAAAATATAACCAAGGCAATTTTTCAGCTCTGGATAGTTTAGATTTTCAACATTTTTTGATCAATATCCGTTGCTCATCCTGAAAAGAGATATCAATTTGTCCAAAATCATCAACATATTAGAGGGAAATCCATAACAAGTCGTAAAAGTTGCACTAATATTTAGGTGGGAAAAATTACAGCACTATAAGGACAAATGTGGACGTTCCCTTTAACAGATGCAACTTGTCGGCATAATCCCAATCATATATATGGAAGTATTTTTTACCTTATAGCGGCTCCGTAGGACTCATTTGGAATATCTTCGTCGATCGTGATCAAAAACCAGACCTTTTGGATTTCTTCTGTTTGGTAATCATTTTCCAGGCACTTACACCATCGATGTCGTCTGGCAACGACGAGTACATATACAGAGAGAGAAGAGTGTAGAACAGTCCAAACATTTCTTATATATAGTGCGCATTGTATGCACGTGCGCATGCGTGCGTGTATATTTAGGTAGGAAGGTGTAAATGACAATAAAACACATTTAATGGACGTACAGTTATGTTCAAACTTCCAATGCTGTTCTGAAATTGAATGTATACATAGTAATCTATCTGTCTGTAAAGTCATATATATCTATATGTATATTCCTTCAGCGATCTATATATCTAATATATTCCTTCATTGATCTATCCGTCTGAGAAATCTTATATATGTAAATAAAATATATTCCCTCCGCGATATATAAATACACACACACACACACACACACACACACACACACACACACATATATATATATATATATATATATATATATATATATATATTCATCGATCTATCTGTTCATCTTTCAATCAATCATTACATCCATCGATGAAACTTGCATTCAACAGATTATATATGTCTATCTATTTCAGATTGAAGTTCTCTAACATACACTTACATTGTTTAGTTTTGCCGCCGGAAGCCTCAATAAAAGTAGGGAACACATCGACAGCATGCATCATCCTGTCGGTAAAATACTGTAGTTACGAACTTTTTCTTTCAATTAAATGAATAAGGTACCATTAAACGAAATCGATGTAAATTGTATAATGTATTTTGAATACGTTGACGTACTAGCTTGCAGAATAACGCGGTTCAAAATTAAATTTGTGACAATTACTTTAATCGTAGGTACCATACAATACCAGTAACGACATGATGGCATTGTTCGTTGCAACTATTCTGAATGTGAAAATGTTAAATATTTTTTTTTAGTCAACTGAAGCTGTGGCCGTATTGACAGTGTTGTAAAGTTTGACATATATAGACCAAATCAAATCCGGAGGTAGGTTTATCAATCAGTTTTACTTCAACGTCTGACCGCTGACCTCTATCTGGGGCAGCTGAGCTGAATCTGTGCAATTAACCCTTATATGCATTGGAGTACCAGAGGTCACCAACTTGGTTACGTACACTAAAGAAAAACTACCGAGAATTACAATTACTGGGACTATACATGATACACAATACTTACTCATTGCTTACGTAACCTGTCTTTTCAATTCCTTTGCCATGGGCCATGGCAACTGCCTTAATACCACCATCGAAGTACGTTCCTTTGTTTCCACGGAGAGGGAAGTTGCTCGCTGCGTATTTGACGTCCCCACCATTCTGATGATGTCAAAAGATAGCGTGCTAGTCATACAATTTTTGAAAGCTTTAATATCGAAGCTTAATATCAAAGCGCTTGTTTTAGTTTTTGTTTACTTTGGGGTTTTTTTCTTTCTATGATGAACAAGCATCTTATTAAACTAAATTTGAAATTATGATATTCGTTGTCGGAATATTACACTATTTAGCATTTAATTAGATTGAAATTTTAATTACCGTTATATCCTCAGTCATAGTTGAATATGTGTTCCCGAGACTATTTCAGCCTTCAAATTACAACAGCATCAATGGAACAAGCTATTAGATTGGAACCTCATATTTGCACATTTAGACTTCATATAAGTGACCTAGAGCCATAGGCAACATGCATCTCTCGCGATATGAAAGATGGAGTTTCAGTGAGCTTAAATGCCTTCCGATCGTTGCAAATTACATGTAATGCCATGTGTCTCTGATTCAATTAGAGACTTTTAGGAAATGGGAGAAAGTGAATTAATGCTATGCTCACATCAGAATGGAAAAGAACGAATGTGTCGTCCCACATTCCAGCGTCTTCCAAGGCGCTTCTAACGTTACCAATGATTTCATCCATGAGCGTCACCTGACCTAAAGATGAATACGTACGATATTATGGATACTGAGGAAAACACGGTTGTGAAGTTTCTTGCAAGAACATCGAATAGGAATGATTTGTAAAGATTGTACTACTTAACTCTTTGAATGCCAAAGTCAATTTTTTCGCCTTTACAAAATATAATGCGGACAATTTTTTATCAGTTGTAGACAATATTTTATCAGATTTTCCCTAAACTTTGACTCATATACCGTAGCAAATGTAAGGTGATATTAATTTGTTCCAAAGTTATCAATTATATTAAATTTAAAAAATTGTCAAATTTAATTACTTATACATCAAAATTTCTATGGCAAAAATTACGGCACCCAAAGGGTTAATCAATAAGTTGGCCATGGGCCATGACTTAGTTGTATCGCAATTCAGTACGCACATGCTATTGTCAGGGAAGCGTAAATAAAAACCGGATCAAGAACACATACCTGAATATGTCTTCCGATCATCATCAGTAACAATGCCATCATACATTTCTTTATATTCGTCAGGTACCTAAAACAAAGATAAAGAGTTGCAATCTTTGAGATATCAATGTAACCTTTTCCGTGATGAACATCTATTTAATTGCTGATGCGGAGTTTTTGCTCTTTATAAAGGTAACGATGTAAATTTTAAGTTATACTACTGTATTTCGTGACGATTTAGAATATTGACAACATACGCTCGAAATTAGTATTCAATTTTACTAAAAAAGAGAAATTGTCCCATACACTGATCAGAAGAAAGATCGTGGTAGCAGCTGTAAAATCTGGTATTATCTTATTGTAGCGGAAGAATACACTTATCTACTTACAGTGAGCGGTGAATGGGGCAGCTGGAACGCTAGGTAGAGGTACATTGGTGTGTTAGCGTCATGTCCATTGATAAAGCCCAGGATTTTTTCACGAAATAATAACTAGAAACAAAGACATCAGTGTATTGAGAGATGAGGCAAAACTAATTACAATCAATTTGACGACACAATACTAGGCATATGATCTCAAGCTACGAATTTAAGCGTTGGCCTTTTGCACTACATCATAACATTGTAAGCATCGACAGATTTCAGGCAATGCATTTTTCACACATTAATGAGAACGCTCTCGCCGTAATGCGAGACACCTCTACCGATTCAATGACGTAGTTTAGATCACGCGTGATTTTAACTTTTCTTAAACTCACAAAAATTTACCTTTAAGTTCAGAAAAAGCCTAACATGATAAGCTTTGATAAGGATAAATCCTTTTTCACATGCGGAACTTTCCTATTACACTTACGGATGAGTACACGCCATCAACGCCCTGTCCTTCTACTTTTTCACCATCATCACGGAAATCGAAACCATTGTATTTACCAATATCATATGGTCCTGTATAGAGAGTTGTTAGAGTTACATACTGTAGTGTTAAGTTTCAGTTTTCTTCTACAAACTCTATAGGTAACTCAGTTATCTATGGCTACTGTCCCAGAATAAACTCTTGGCCTGTATGCCTTATGCCAACATGAAAGTAGATATGTTTGTTCTTATTCTCTGGGGGAACACGGTTAAGACACAACGTGGTACAGGATAGTACGAAAATCTGAAAATGCTGTTTCTGAAAGCATGTCCCTCCTGGCACAGCAACTACGTTGATTATTATACAATCTGGTCAATAGTAAACAAATAGTTTAAATGGTTGCTGAAAGGGTGATCATTTCAAGCCTTTCCCGCTGATCATGTGACCGTGATGAAAATAGCAAAACGCGTTCCTCAAAGCTTGCCTTTAAGATAAGTGAATGAAAAAGGTGAAACACTTTTTTAAAATAAATTTTGTTTTTCTTTGTTCGTCTGGTCAACTCTGAAACTACAGAGCTTCCTCTGGTACAACTTACCTCTCTCTGAAGTGTAATGAGTGTAGTAGTCGACAGATCCGAGATAGAAACCGTAAAAGTGATCAAAACCTCGGTTGGTTGGGATGTAAGACTCGTTGCAGTAGCCTAAATGCCATCTGAGGATAGAAAGTATAAAGTGGGGTCAGTCTTCTGACATAAACTTGGACGCACGCACGGAGGGACAGACGGGCGGACGAATGGATGGATGGTTGGATGGATGTTTTGCATGTATAGACGAACGAATAGAGAATGTATGTATTGAAAGAGACAAAAAGAAGCAAACAGAGACTGAGAGAATTAGCTTGGATTATAACAAACGCATAATAAGCCATGAACTCACCGACAAGAAAACTATACCATATAACAACTTTCTCGATTAATTGAACTCAAGAATTAATTTGAATATTCGGGTGCCAACTGACGCCAGAGAAACAATAATCACTATCAGACAACTCACTTTCCAACTCCGTACGTCGTGTATCCCTTGGACTGTAATACCTCAGGCAACGTAGTCAACCATGTAGGCAATCCGTGTGGACGGTCAGGTATATAGACGAAATGCTGAAATACCAAACAATATAAATCATGAGAATAGTGTGTAAAACACGTTTTTTCAGAGATATTGTCATATATTTGCCATCTAGAGGTTAAAGTTACACTTTTTCGATTGATATTTCACCAGTCGACAATCTGAAACTGATAATTCAGGGTTCTTTCTGGACCACATCATTCACAAGAATTGTTCCTTCAACAATGTAACTTTTTCGCGAGTTCGAAATATTGATGTTTCTGATCGGATAAGTTCAAGTTCAATCCAGGATGGTCGACATGTTTCATATGTTCTGAATCTCAGACCTGCAAGAACTGATAAAGCTACCTTTGCTGAACATTCATAGAGTAAGCAAAATTTGCAAAAACATGAAAAATGATTTTAGTGTAACAGAGTCCGTCCACTGCAATATTTTATAAAGTCTGTAATGAGTAAAGATGAATTTGTAAAAGCGAAACATGCTGAGATCTGAGTTTAGTGTTTGTCTGTGTACTTTCGTTTTGTTTCAGCTTTATTCTGATATTTAGGATAAAATTACGGAGACAGGAAGTGATTTTTCGTCAGCGCCTAACAATGTCTTTTCGTAAGGTTTGTCACTAATTTTCTCTTTCAGTATGTTCGTCTTTCAAATATCTGATTTCCTCTTTTTCGAGCATTCTTCATTGGTCTTTTGTCTTAATTTTTCTATTTATTTATTACCTGAGATCCAATCTTGGCCGAATAGTAACCAGTCATCAAGCAGGAACGGGTTATGAAAGGAGACGAACAAGTGAAAATTCAGCGACTTGGAAAATCGGAAAAGCTCTGGCCTACTAGTTATACTTTAATCGCGTGACCTCAAGTGACTAATGCGGATAGGATGATTGAATCACTATCATAAATAGCTACACAGCACACCCATAAGTTTACATCTATATTTTGCTTTTGTGCACTTAATCCGGTGAGTTATTTAAAGTTGAAGTCCGAATCATTAAAAACATGAACTGAGACAACTTTAACAGGTAATTTACTTTATATTGAATTTCAAAAAATCTTGGAATAACAACTATAGGGTGATAAGAAAAACATTTCTGCATTCATTACAAATGTTCTCCTTCGACAGATTCGACAGAGTATGTCTAGTTTTATTTTATTTTCTTGCAGAGTAAGTTTTTTTGTGTTTTCCTCTGCTTTTAGGAGTACGCTCTCGAATTAAAGAATAAATAAACAAATAAATAAATAAATAAATAAATAAATAAATAAATAATTAAGTAAAATAAAATATTTACAAAAATCAAATGAAACGTTCATTTTGCCAGAGTCAACATATGTGTTGCCGCTCTCCCATTGAAAAACTCACCCATACACTGACTGATTAAACATTCATATTGACTTTATCACATTTCTCGTCGTTGAAACTGCACAGAACGCTAACGACAGTCTTTTTTCTGTAAAGTGTTTACTGGTCAGTGCGACGATCGATGTTTCCTACACAGAATATATTTTGTATGTGAGAACAGTGGGCTTTGTATTTGGTGCAATTGTTGCGAAATCTATCAAAGGAGAATGTATAAAAATGTAAAGAATGCAGATGGCGTTATTTTCTATCGCCAGGAACGTTTTTCTAATCATCCAAGCGTGTTGTAATTCTTAAATTGTACGTTATTATATATTTGTTTTTTATGGAAGTAAATATTGACTGTTATTTACTTAGAATTGCCCCAAGTTTGTGGGCATATAAATGCCAAAACAGAGTAAATTTAAAGCTGATGGAAAAAATATACTTTGTTAGGCTTCTCCATATATCGCGTAGGGCTAGGCAAGCCTGTAACTACTGCGGAGAAAAGCCAATTGATTGAGGCCAGTTTATGATGACGTAGCATCAAATTAAATGACCGATCACCGGGTTTTTAACAGGTGAATCTTTCATTTTTATTACTGATTGTAGCAATACTTACGGACTGCAAGATGTCTGTACATACATGTTGTCCAAGATAACACCATTGTCAGCCAGATCTTGTAGGTTTGGTGTGATCATAGTAGGATTGTGCCAACTTATATCATCCCATCCTGCAAATGAAAATGGTAATTAAAATGTCTCCAAGCAGAAAGAAATCATGCCAAACACTTCGCTTTCTCTAGCTGTAGCAGTTATCAGTTTTTTTGGAGCAAAATAAGGATACGTTAAGGATGCAGTAACCTAACTGAAAAACAAACAAACAAAGTTTAACATTCGACTGTAGATAAATATCTTACCAAGATCGTCAGCCACCATGTGCAAGATATGAGGTTGTTTATTCTTCTTCTTGCCCGCTGAACCTGAAATACAGAAAGGTTGATGTCAAAGGCTGCTGTATATAGGAACACCTTGCAAAAATACACAATCGTCAGTGACATATGATATGGGAAAAGCAGTTTTAGTTGAGGAGATCGAGTCCCCAGTCAGAGATTTGTCTTCTCTCTCGACTATTTGTTGGTACATGCCACGTTGTCCATCCCTTGTCTAGTCTCTTGGTTACATTGTCAACTATCTAAAATTAGGCTGAGAGTAAACGCAAGGGCCGAAGCCATATTCCAGTATAGGTAAACTTTAGGGACTATGCATTCGAGATGAAAGTCGATCAATATCCCACCCCTATAGCGATTAACATACGTGTAACTGATCATGACACTAGTGATAAGATAATACTAACCACGGGATGCCAAGCAGAACGAGGCAAAAAGAACCACGATCTTCATCTTCCGTCGAGAGTACTGGAATCAGCACCGGATAAGAATTTCTGCTGCAAATTACGGAAAGGATCAGTCTCATGATAACTTGAAAGAAGTCATGTTTTCATCAAGTAATCCACACACACTGTTGAATGCATGTCTTCAATGGGAAAAAGACAACGTTTTATACAGAGACTGTATCTCAGTAACGTTGCTCAAAGGCGAGGTTCCTTCGATAGTAAAACAGTCGATGTGTTTCTCAGAGACGACATCCTAACAACTGCATTCCGCCTAATACCTTGCAATTACGTTCAACAAATGATAGCAAACACTCTACATACCACTGAAAAACGAATTTATTGCATTGCAATCCTTTAACATACTACGGTCTCCAGGTTGATTGGACGAAAATTTGTTTTAGAAAGTAACACCAGCAAAGTACTGAAAGAAAAAAGATGAACTTAAGTTTTTTGACAAACAAGCTTGAGTGAATTTTGCCGTTCATCAATTGCGCGCTTCTTAAATAGAGTGATCACAATGCGCGATTGTAACTCTCTGTTTGTCTGCAGATTCTTCAAACAACTATAAAAATAAACCTCACTTTTACCAGCACATTTTGACATTTTCATAAAAATCATGAACGGGAAAACAGATAGGCAGTCTAATTTTAAAACACAATGGATTGCGGCCTTGTTTGCTGTGTCTGGTCGTAAATTCTAATAAAGAACTCAGCGATTGTGAGGACATTAATTGTTCTTTTGTTAAACGAATGTTTATCCAGTTCAACCATTGTAGCCTCTCAATACACAAACTTAAAAATTCCGTTTACTTTAAACTTGATTGATAAATAATTGCACCTGATACGATATCGGAATCAATTTTGAGGCCTTCGACTTGGATGACGTAATTCCCACACTGTATAGTCACGCCACAAACCGCTATTCCTACGGTACAGACACTTTCAGTTTTTGTACCCGCGAAATGAAAACCATATGTTCCTATATAATAGGAAATAATATAATATAAAAACACATAATATGAAATAAGATATAATATGACTCATGAAAACCATACGTTAAAATATAATGTTACAGAAATTATAAGCAATATTCTACTTTAATGGAAAAAAACAAATATGTCGATGTTTATACAAATATACAACTGGTTCTATGATGTCTCCTGAATGACTGAATACGCAATCCTATATGCCAGTATCTGTAATAATTACATTGTACAAAATTTCTGGACAATGAATATGAATATCAGATGTGCAAAGTATTCTTGTTAAGATTGAGGGACTCTCAAAAATGCAGATTGCTGGTACCACTGACTGTGAAATTAAGTCTTTGCATGTCACCATAAGTTAAAATACTGAACTCGTGAAAATATACAAATTGCACATATTGTTTGCTCTCCGCAGTTCCGAACAAAACTTTCAGTAACTGGATAGCGTCAGATGTATAATATGTCTTTCATATCTTAAAGCAAGATTTTACTTATTATTAAATGACATGTCACAGTGCATTGTTTGATTACTTTTCTACTTCAAATATGCTCTTTGACGCATAATCTGGTTGCAACAGGAATTACTACTGTCCAACGGGTTTAATCCGTTTAACTGATGAAATGACTATTACTGCTAAAACAATCTAAGTGTCTTTCATAACAACTCATCAATGACGTAGTAGCCTGAATAAAACAAATGCCTCATTTTCTGTAGAAATAGCTTACACTCCGATCTCATAAGTACAATCAGGTGGAACATTTGGGGTAACACTTGATGAAACCTCATCATTTAATCTCCATATAGATAATTTATGTAAGAAAGTAAGTTAACGCATTGGTTTACTTCGGAGATTGCGTTCCTATATCCCTTCTGATCGTCGTGTTTTCTTGTATTATGATCTTATTCAGAGTGCTTTAGATTATTGTTGTAATGCTAGGGGTAATACAACCATTCGTAATCTCAGGAAGGTTTACATTCTCGAAAAGAGAGCGTTACAAACGCTTTTTGAACAAGGATTTGAATTTCCTTCAGATGCTGTATTTTCTACATTTAATGTAATGTCAATTAGACAGAGATTTTTTTTTAATTTCATGGCCAGGTTAAGTTTAAAGTATATGAATGGTTCTGGACCACAGTATTTATCTCATTTGTTCACTCCACAAGGGAATGTTCATGATAACTATACACGCTCTACTTCTGGGCAGGATTGTTATTTACCTAGATGTACTTTAAATGTTGAACAACGCAGTTTTCATTTTCCGTGCCACTAAGGGAAGAGGTCATTTTCAAATAGGCGGTACCGCCAATACCTCCCGCGGTATACCTCTAACCCTGGAGGGACCGACGGTAAGGCAGTTAGCAGCTTTCAATGAGCTTGCATGCATAATGAGACCGCGGAAAACCGTGGTGCTTAGTACGTCATTAGTAAGCTATTGTTTTGAAGTCTTATGATTTTTGCGATCAGCCATTTGAAAACTGAGTGAATGAAAGAGGACAGGCCTCATGCATGGCCACCTGGCAGTGTCTGACTCTTAATCAGTATCGGAATTCCCAAGAGTGCTGTTGCCGTTGAACGACATTAGCTCAGAATTTGGTCATGGCCACAAGTTGCTTGGCAACCACAAAAATGTTGCGTTAAGTAAGTAAATTTTTAGTTCTCTAGAAAATGCGACTGTGTGAGCATGTTGTGTGAATCGGCACTTCTCAATCCAAATCTGTGCAAAAAGTTTCGCGCACAGTTCGCAGAAGCCATTCTGCTTTGCATTCTCGCTACGAGTGCAATCTTCTATCAGCGAGTTGACATACCGGCGTACATAGCTAAAATCATGGACGTAAAAAATACAGGCATGTCATTTCATTGCAGTATTGTTTATGGGTATCCCCAAATTGCAGTGGAAATATGGTCAGATGTAAAAGATGGACGTCTTAACAGAGGGAGTATACACGTAATGGTTAAATGATCTAGCATCGATGTTAGAGTAGTCATGAATTGCCGATATTTGTCAAGTAAAGTTTCGGCGATTTCACGAACGGGAACGCAGTGTGCCCAGATACATGACGCGTCAGTAATAAAAAGTGTTGAGAAATGAAGTCACAAATTTCAAACATACATTGGTGATTTTACAGACCGAACATCACTCAAGTATTGATTTTATGACAGAAATATGTGAGAAATCAAAGCTCGATGCTGATATTCAAAAAATATGTACGGTAAAAGTCGCACTGTACTTTCATGGTCAATGCAATGTTACTGACTTTCGGGCAGTTGGAGGTGGACATCAATTATGCAAATCAAATACGTCACAGGGTTCACGAACTCGACGTCGTCATCACATGGATAGAATCCTACATCCAAAAAACGATCATTGCATAGAGTGTCACGTTCAGCAAACGATTTCGGGACAATGTTTTTAATTAGGCAACGACTAAATTGACCTTTCAACATCAAGAGTCTTTGGATAACAAGTCTGATTAATGTAGAATCATTATTGAAAGTACGGGAGCTGTACGTCAGCCAAGTTTAGCCACGCTGACGGGACTTCAAACAAATCAAGTTCACAGAATTTTCAGTGCTGCAGTGGGCTTAATTACGTACTGCCATGGATATATAAAAAATGGTACCGCGTCGCTTGACAAAACGCCGGCATTTTACTGTGCAGCTACAATAGTCCACAGACACATTCATTCAAAATCATCAAAATGCAGAGCGATTTTTATCTAGAGAAGCGTGGTCCGTAGCGGCACATACCCCGTCGCGGCTATGGTTACCGATGCGTGCAGAGCCGTAAACTACGTCGATATGTCGGTCAACGTACTAGTTTATTTGACCAAGACGTACACGCTGTCTCTCTCCTCTCAAAAAAATACTGCAAACTGTAGCCGTCAGGCCATTTACCGCTGTGCCCGCGGTATTACCGCGATTGTTAGGAGTAGAAGAGGTGTTAATGTTTCACCTCCAGTCCGCGGTAATGAGTTTCTCATGAATATTCATGGCTCTGAGCGGCGGTAATCCTGGCGGTAAGCGAGGCAGAGGTATACTGCGGGAGGTATCCGGCGGTATCGCCTGTTTGAAAATGACCTCTTCCCTAAAGTGTTGAAATAATTATCGATAGAAATCAGGCAATGGCCGTCTGAGTAAATTCAAAATGTAAATTGAATAAATATGTCAAAAGTAACGAGCCTTTGTGATTTACTTGTTTGGTATTTGATCTTTTTCATTTCTTGGTGTATTTATGAGCCCCGATGAATATTACTTTAAAAGAAAATTCATTAAATGTGCAAATTAGCAATTAAATGACATGATCCTGCTCAATATCTTTGCTCACTAATACAGCTATAGTACATAAACATCTGTAAGAAGATTTAATCAAATTTGAGTCAGTAGTTATTAAAATATTACCAAAATTATGAGAATTCAGGAAATATGCAAATAAGCAACTAATTGACATAATAATGACAAATGTCTTTGAGTTCTATTAGAGCTCCCTGTGACCAACAAAGTTTCATCAAATTTGGTGCCGTGTCTTAAGAAACAATTGTTTTCCAAAATCATTAATTATGCAAATCAGCACTAATTGTATGTGCTTTACCCAAAACAATGGACGTGCGTATGTATACCATAGTGCATTATCCTTGTACCAAGAGTGAAAGGAATGTTTGCTATATCTGCATTTAAATGATAATTCATAAAAAAAATAAACATATTCTCAACCTTTACACCGCATTTAGAATTGATAGGGAGCTCAATGGATAACAGGAGAGACACAGAAGTTCAGGCATACGGATAAACTTCATAGGCGTCCCCGTGTCAAACTTTTGATATGATGGATTAGTATAATTCAACCAACGGTTCGCCAGGTAAAGTTTATCTGATTAGCCAAACTAATGATACAGTAACAAAAGATTGAACAAACACAGCTAAACCAGTTTACAGAGTCGTTTCCATGGGCACACACATATTTTGCAGATGAGAATCATAGTATCACGTATCATCAGATGAGAATCATGGTATCATAGTATCGTTTCCATGGGCACACACATATTTTGTAGATGAGAATCATAGTATCAATACTTGCACCCGTTGGAAATGAAATACGAAGACTACTTTTTCGAGTCAATGTAACATTTTCTGACATGAAAGAAGTAACCAGGCTTTTCCGATGCTCATTTTAAAAAGACCAATTCTCGGCATCGTTAATTCAGTTTACAAACGAAATAAACATATAATGATAGCTCTGCTGGTGGTGTGTGATAGCGAGTAATACTACGTAAATGCGAGTGCTTCATGAACTCTAAAGCACATAGCAGGTCGCCGCCAGAATAATCGAAACAGCTTGGTTATTGAACCACTCTTTTTTTCAGGGTGGGGTTAGGCCGAGTGGTTTTGACTGTGATGTCTTCGCTAGGTAACTGGGTGCCGTACGCTGTGTCTTTCGCCCACGAAAGTGATGTATTCATTGCTCTGAAAAAGTTTTGTACAATTTGTGATATGCTTCATGAACTCGACAGGTAGTGCGTGTGAAGGGGTCGCAGACAGAGAAAGTGTAATAACTTAGCTCGGCTATTAAACTTTTGTTTTTTTAAGGGTGGTGATTTGGCCTAGCGGGTTGGACTGTGGTGTCTTCGCGAGGTGACTTGGTGCTGTACGCTATGAGTTCAATTCCGATCGAAAGTATATAGAATTTTCTTTATACTGAAATTGGCCCTTTAATTTGTGTAAACTAAATAGTATACAAACAAGAGTAGCCATTTGCATGTTAAAGTATCCGAAAACATCCTGTGACTACAAATTTATCTTTCATTTTAGAGGTTCATTTATTGTTTGTGAAGGTCAGATGTACTCTAGCAGAACCATACACCATATTCATGTCGGATTTACGATACATTCAATAAATGACGGCTGGATACTGTAATAAAATACCTTTTCGTTTATTGGTATCTCTTTTCGTGAAATAGAGGATGTACAAATATTGTACTGAAAAAGATCCTGGTTGGGTATGGCACGAGAGAATTTACGAAGCTCACAGACTGTTAATCATATTTTAAACCTATCCTCTTAATCACCATATTATGCTTGATCAAAGCATCTTGGAGCTTTTAATTAGATATTTTTAAGCAAGACAGATATCTTTCAATCTCCTTATTGTTGAATTTTGCGAGTTTTTACGAGTTTGATATGCTCGGGCTAACATGGTTTTTGCTGCTATCAACGATTTGCCTTGACGTGGTAAGATTTTCTTTTCGAAAAAGTTATGATCGCCTTTGCATGTAATGAATTTTGTCTGACAAACAGTTGCAAACTACTCTCCTACTTTTGGGAAATCATTTGGTTTTGTCAGTCTCTTTGTCCATTTATTGTCGTCTTGTATGGTTGGCGGCATCCGACAATTATAACAAACATCGCAAAACTTCGATTACTAAACAGTGCGCAGTCGTGGTTTTAAAATTGAAGATACTCAAACACGACTAATGCATTAGGAAGGAGGCTTTATCATCGTCAACATGCCAAAATGTATATGCATTTTTTCTGCTAATTAATTCAAAGGCTGATGATTTTTCTTTTTACTCAGAGGCCGGCTAGTTTTGCGACTGACATGATTAATTGGAGGTAACGTTATGAAATAAACTGTATGTGCCCTGATGCTCTGCGCTTCTTTTTTTCTCAAGGTTGTCGTATCTCAAATCTGACGTAGATGAGACTTTTGTAGTAGTTACTATAGAGTCAGATTTGCAAGAGGCATCCAATAGTGTACTGCCACAGGAGGAAGGGTAAACGTTCGTCCTTAGGGTGGGGCGGGGTTAGAGATATTATGGTCTCAGCGTAGGTTTCTTGTTGTTTTTTGTTTATGATATTATTATACGTTTGGCTATTCTATCTGTTGCCAATAAGCATTAACACTACAAAATTTGGGCACCTTTGTCTTATCTTATCATCGGTTGAGTTGATATTACTCTTGTCCTCCTTTACTATGTCATGCATTTGTCCTTTGCCAATCTTACGCAAAGATTTATCATGATGTGTCGTTTATTTTCTGTTTGATTGCCTTCTGCGTCAAAGCGAGCATGGGTAAGTCACTAATCTATGTAAGCTGTCACCAGATTGATACCGCATAAGCTTTGACAAAGTAAAATCATCATTGTGTATTTGTTATTATGTTCATACCAAACCTGCATAATTTGACTTGGCAACCGTTTAAATGCGTTAACATACTCGACTTTTTCTATCATGCCAAACGGCTGGTTAAGTCTCTTATCTTGTATGACAGGAGGGGGTCAGAAAAATATGAGGATATGTTTTGCACAGTCTTGAGGACCGCGTGTGTTTTGAATCCTGTGGTAAATGCCTCCGCTCGCTGACATGGCCTACTTTCATTTGAATAGCATGCAGTCTATCTAAAGACAAGGTGCGCGATTTCCCTCATGGAAGTATCTGTACAAGCACTTCGTGCTGTTTTGTCTGGACTGATTCTAGCATCACATGCTCTCGCAAAAGGTAAATTTACGTCTTTGTTGTCGTCAGATTTCTTGTCGTGGCAAAGTAGTCGAGAATCCTTCAAGTTCAACCACTCAACTCAAGTGTACGACATACACTAGAAGCCTGATACATTATGAGACTTTTTCACACCTAGTCACTGTTGACGTGCAGTGGGGCAACATCTGTGCATGTTTTTTGTTTATCTGTGATGTGCAGAACAATTGCTGCGCTTCTGAAAACACATATATTATGATGTTTTCAACTCATTGGATGATTTTAATATTTCATGGTAAATCTTTAAGAAGAAAGATATCAAAGCTAAGACCAATAACTTCTTGAAAGGGGTCTTCGGTCATAAATAGTGACGTAAAATTTTATTGAACTATAGATAAAAGATGCATTATGCATTTGGTTGAATAGACAGAATCATCTACACCACATACCTTTGCGAAGGGTAAATGGGTGATTATGGCTTTGCTATAATCATTGTTAACATCTGGAGGGACATGGGGAAAAGGGTTTAGACCTTGACATGTATGGGTCACCATGCGCCACCTACTCCTACCACTTGCAGGATGCACTTGAGACGTAACCTTATCTACCAACTGCCCTCATTTACCGTTATCTAAACAACTTGCATCACCCTTTTCACGTCATTATCCATGCGCATATCAGTGTGATCAAAGCTATAGATCGTCCATTTCAACTTCTGCCACACTCAAGTTCACGCCACATCCGACGTGAACTACGGCAGCCAACTACCAACACCATGGCACCGGTGCCTATCCCGACGCCCAACCTGCAAGTCCAGCCAACTGATACAGTCATTGGTGCACTATCACCCGCTTCAGTGATCGTCGCAGGACCGACGCCGCTCGCCGCTCCGTCCAGCTCCGTGCTTACCCAAGCCCACCCAAGTAATCATCTCGCTAATCGCGTTAGTGGATATCAACCCGCCATTACAGCTGGCCCACCCGACTTGACCACCAATGGTGGCGCTGCGCACATCCGGGACCACCCTACCGATGGCGACGCACCTCATAACAACAACACGGGCAATATGGCTGCGCCCTACGTTCAACCCGCCCGGCCAGCTGGCCACAACGCACCGCCATGGCGCCCACCACAAAGAGCGGGGCCAACGGGCAAATCTTCAGCAGCAATACCCCCTGCCGACCTGCTACTGCCATATGTCGACCAAGCAACACTCAACGCCTTGGCTAATCTCGGTAAGTTCATCGAATTTGGTGACTTGCACCCTGATGCCCTAGCTCCCAACTCAACCCAGGCTACCAAGACACAAGTAGCTTTTGATCCAGACACCCTTTGCATAGCCACATTCACAACCGCGGTGAAGCGGAAAACTATCGACGACTTTGACACCTGGTTACAGTGCTTCCTCGTCTTTTTCTCATATCGAACATTCTGCTGCCCACATTTGGCGATCCCCATGGCCACCTAACTTTGTTTCGTCGCCTCCAAAGCTGCCGCCTACAAGCTGGAGGCCTGGCTAGCGTACAACAAATTTTTCCATCTGTACGCTGCCCACTACCCTAAGAGGGCCAACTGGAGCAAGCCAAACCCAGACCTCAATTTCCATTACTTCCTAAACCAGCCACACCTGAGTCCTTCCTGCTTCGCTTGTGGCCAACATGGTCATGTAAAGACTGACTGCCCAAACCTATGCAGCAGCGACACCAACCCATTCTACTGGGAGAGCCCAGCGAACAAGAAACAATATGACCAACCTCAGGTATGTCGATCTTTCAACCGACGCACATGCAAGACATCCTGTCAATATGGCAGGCTACACAAGTGTTCCGTGTGTAACGCGACCGACCATAATGCTCTGCACCACAACCAAATCACCAAACAAGAGACCCCCCAGCCCTTTCGAGGGAGCAACCATCCACACAGCGACAATCGCAATGCTACAGCCGACAACGCCAATCAACCTCACTAAACTCTCTGCTGCCTTGCACGACCACCTGCACGAACAAGCTACAGCCTCATCCACGACCTCACCCATGGTGCTACCATCGATTTCAGTGGGAACCTCGCACCGCGCTACACTCGCAACGCCAGTCAGCAACGATCGACCCGAATGCCGCCTCCACCGCCATAACAAAAGAACTGCACCTCGGCCACACAATTGGCCTATTTGCCGTGCCACCTCTGCTATGGAATGGCAAGAGAATGGAAAGAGATAAACCCAATATTAGTCACCGGTTCAATTTGGGGGCAAAGCTTCTGCAGTGGCGCCACCACAACCATTGCCGAAGCCAGCTTACCTGACTGGCTCATAAAGACACTGGGCAGATGGAGGAGTGATGCGTACCAGATCTACATCAAGACACCACGGGAGACCCTTGACGTAGTACTGAAGGTACTCGCGACTGGTTAACAATTTGACGTAATACTCGATTCTCGTTGGACAATGCGAATGATGGAATGACGCTACTTGAACTATAGAGACATGAAACATTTGGAACAATGAACATATACTATGAGACATCTCCCAGTGGCGCATGGTCACCACGGGGGTGGGGGGGCTGTGTTACTGCTGCACCACAGTCATGCATGCCCGCGGTTTGGCAATAATTTGGGTGTACTGTCATGGGTCTGCCGCGAGCAACCGGTAACGTGTTGCCCGATGCAAGGTACCCAGAGCCCGGTACCGCCGCCCAGGCCACCATGACGCCTCGTCGCCCCCGTCATGGCAGTACATGCATAACCACGGATTTCAGCCAAACACTTGTCTCCGTGTCGTTCCTTTGCATTAATGGGTGATTATGGCTTTGCTATAATCATTGTTAACGTCTGGAGGGACACGGGGGAAAGGGTTTAGACCTTGACATATATGGGCCACCATGCGCCATCTACTCCCACCACTTGCTGGATGCACTTGAGACGTAACCTTATCTACCAACTGCCCTCATTTACCGTTATCTAAACAACTTGCGTCACCCTTTCCACGTCATTATCCATGTGCATATCAGTGTGATCAAAGCTATAGATCGTCCATTTAACTTTTTGCCACGCTCAAGGTCACACCACAAAATTCCCGCCCACCCTCCGCAAAAAAGCCTCGCTGCAGGGTAGCAGCTCACAATAAAAGATACTGTATGTCTCTATATCGCTTGCTTTACACAAGAAAGTTCCTGGGGGTACTGTCATGGGTCTGCCACGGGCGACTGGTAACGCGTTGCCCAATGCACGGTACCCAGAGCCCGGTACCGCCGTCCAGGCCACCATGACGCCTCGTCGCCCCCGCCATGGCAGTACATCCATAACCCCGGATTTCGGCCAAACACTTTTCTCCATGTCGCTCTTTTGCGTTAATAGGTAATAATATTTGTATTGTTCTTCTGTGTTGGCACGTTTTGTTTTCATGAATAAGAAATATAATTACAAGATTCTATACGATACATAACTAAGACCTCACAATTATAAAATCATTTTAAATTCCAATATTTTTCACTAATTCATAACTACTGAAATTTAGACTGTGTGATAAACTACTAATCGATAGGATATAGTTTCGTATTGAATAAAGGGAAAGCGGCTGCACACATCGTCTACACTATTTTTTCGTTCTCTGTGTTTGTGTTTGATTTTGTGTGTTTGGCTTTTGGTGTAGATATAAGCCATGGCGAGACGTAGCCGTAATCTGGCTGTCGAATGACAGGGTGATCCTTTGACGCTGCGTTTCGAAACCAGTGTGTGGTTTCTTCCTCAGTCGCTTTTCTTTTGGAGATTGCTCTCCTTAGATTTATGTTTCACTGTTCGTGGTTTAATTATTGTCAGTGTTTTGTTCGTCTAGCAAGGAGGCTAGAATACTTATGTTTGGGTCAGTTTGTTGTGTTGCATTATGTTCGGTCGTTTCTCTAAGATTGTGTACTTGTGCATCTATGAGTGTGTCGCCAATGTTTGGATTTCTTTTGTAAGCGATGATCGGTTTCATCGTGAATAAATTATTTAGTGTTTTGTCTTTTTCTATTTCTTTCCAGTTCTTCAGGAGTGCTTGTTTGATGTCTTTTGTTTTGATGTGTGGACTATATTTGGTAGCAAATATCAATTTATTCATGTTGTTGTGCGTTTGTTTGTGATTTAAATGTGTTCTTCGTGTAGCGTAATTTGTTTCCGCATTGATGTTTGATATTTCTTGTTATGGATATTCTCGCAGTAATAGCTTTTCATTAAATGTTTTGACGTTGTTGTTGAAGTCTTCTTCATTGTTACATGTCCTCATGTACCTTAATGTTTCGCCTTTGATTAGGCCCTGGAAGGTTAATTTTGGATGACATGATTTTCTATGTAGTAACTGGAATGTATCTGTTGGTTTTCTGTGTGTTCTGGTGTCTAGTATGTTTTCCTTGTTGTATCGTTGACCTTTGTAAATGACTAGGTCAAGATATGTTATTTCGTGTGAGGCACTTTCATATGAAAATTTGAAAGTGGGATGCATTTTGTTAATTAGTGTAATGAATTCTTGGAGTTCGTGTTCAGTTCCAATGAAGATTAGGAAAATGTTGTCTCTGAATCTACACCATAGTGAAATTTTTGTTGTGTGTTGATGTATGATTTTCAGCTCTAATTCGTGAAATGTGATGTCAGCAATATTGGGCGACGATGGGGAGCCCATTGCGCATCCGCATGTCTGTTTGTAGAATTCGTTGTTAAATTCGAATGTGTTGTTTTTCAGAATAATGTTTAGCATAGCTAACATGTATTCTGTTGGTGGTTTATGGATATTTGTTTGTTCATTGTTTGTTTGCGTTGCGTTGTTTAATGCTTTGCCGATCGCCTGTATGGCGTCATCGTGTTGTGTGTTTGTGTATATAGAGACTACGTCTAATGTGACTAGGATATCATTGTTCGGAGCCTGGATTGAGTCCATTTTCCGGATGAAATCTGTAGTGTCTTTTATGTATGTCGGTTGTTTTTCCACGATTTGTTTGAGGAAGTGGTCCAGGAAGCAAGGTCCAATTACAAGGAAACTTATAACAGTGTACGCTTCGCTACCATTGTTTCATTTGCATACAACTTCCCACCTGGCTTATTGAATTAGATATCCCAGAGCATTCAAAGTCTCACAGAAGTCATAGTTGAAAACGCTATAGAGTTTTGTACTGTCATGGCAACATGAATCAGACGTGAAGAGTGATCAAAGCCGGCATCCAAAGCTGTGCAAATCTGTAGGGTATCGTCTTGGTATGGTAACTGTAACCCAGAGCAGA
>LD352522.1:159111-201773 GCA_001465055.1 Ptychodera flava | reverse complement strand
AGATAAGTAGTCTGTACACTTTAAAGCTTGTATTCTATCCCTAACTTAGCAATTAGTTTTATTTTCGTAATAAATTTTGTTTAAACGTTAACTGCTGAGTTCACCATTTTGTTCGTTTTCTCTGCACGTAACAATGGTGATATTGTAGAATGTGTCAATTACTATTTTTAATTTTTCTTGTTCACTCCACATTTTAAGAGCGATGCTCATGGCGGCCCAACAGTGAGTTTTGCTTTCCCGGAAGTTATCCCAGCACACCTGCATCATGTACATGTGCTTCTGGGTTTTCTGGAACGAACTGTCAGAACAGTAAGTCGTTTGCATGAGAGAATAGCCCTTTTGAAAGAAATGGACAAATAGATATTTACTGTCTAATTACTTGCGTCTTGTTATATTCACAAACTTGGATAAAGCAATCAAGTTAAGTCATTAAATTTGTCACTTATTTTTTGTTAACCAAAGTGATTTAGCGTTGATAAGCAGAATTCACGTAATTATTTTTGGAGGAAAGGGGTTCGCATCGAGAATTTTCAAAATTTAACGCATAATTCTTTTCTAATGATATTTGACTTTAAACATTACTTATATGATATATATAATGGACCAAAAGTGTTTATTTCTGTACCACAGCGACACTTGCGCCAACAGTGTCATCCTGTACAGTGAAACTGAATGACTGGTCAGGGGACAATGACCTGGCGTGCTCGGCGAATGGTCTTCCGACATATTCATCCACGAAAGCAGTACAAATTGATGTCGAGTGGACAACAACGTACAATCTTACAACGCTGGATAACTTCACGGTTCCATACTACATAAACAGTTCCGGTTTTGGAATAGTGGAAGCAAGTTTTCACTGGACTTTACAAAGAGGTTTTAGTTTTTTATCTTTTATGAGGAAAATTATTATGAGATGGAAGAACGAACGGGTGAACTGAGGGATATATATGGGCGGGCGTTAATCCTTCCCCTTGTTTGTACTTGTCTATAAGATCGTGTCTTGAAATTAGTGGACATGCCAGCAATTTACACTTCGGTCACTTAACTTGAATTGTCGCATCTCATATTTCTCTTCCTTTAATTCAGATAATATCACAGTCGATGGTGGCAGTGATTACTGCTTGATGGCTGACATACTTTCTGAGCAGATTACAGCAAAGGAATGCAACCACTCCGTTGTGTTTAACTCGGAGCTAGAAAACAATGATATGTGCGTATATATTATAATACAGTACATTAATTTACAAGCAGTGTAGATTATGCATATAAGGCACAATAATAAAATAAAGTTTTTACATACGTCAGGTATGTTCTTTATGTGGAAATTTTCATTTGCGACTTACTACCATTACATGAGGTCATTGTATGTTCATCATTTAGTTCATATAACCGGATAATTCTTCATACTAATAATATTTGGTGGTTAGAGTATTCAAAATTTCTTCTCCCGTCTACGCTTTAGCCATTAAAGTTCTTTATCCAACCTTATTCTTCCTTGAATTACAGATTTTGGTTTCAAGTTAAATCCAATACCAGCGGTTTTGTCGCGATCAAAAATTACGATGATCCTGACACAGTGGCTGTTGACGATGCTCAGTTCTACTCTCAAACGCATAGCGTTCTCTCCAACACTGTCATATTCGACCTCATCGCTCCTCAGCACTGTCGAGCAATGTCGCCGCCATGTATGTCTGAAATTATTTCAATCAATCAAGTGTACACGAAAAACGCAAGTTTGTCAAACTTTGTGCATTCTGAAAGAACATACTTACTACTAGGTTTTCCAGCAGTCTTGTTAAGTGTTACAACCAGAAACTTCCTATGACGATATTTATAGGTTATCATTACATCTGTTTAGGGTTGAGAGAAATGCTAATTTATGTGGCTTACATTTACATTTTCAGAGTACTGTGAAAGTCACCTGGAACTTAACACACTGGAACGACGATTCATCTGAAATTCATGACGTCACATGCCAGGCTTACAAACTTTCCCCTGACCCCCAATCTTCAGGAAATCTACGCCAGGAGACTAGAGTCAGTATTCGCGTAACATCAAGTCACAACAATACGGCCGAATCAGGAATAGAATTTGAACTTTTAGAAGCAGGTCAGTAAAACGGACAAGGCTGCCGCGTTGTAGTTTATTTATTTATTTGAGCTTTTGCCAATGTATTGCTTCCTAACCTTTCTTTTGTTTTCATCATAGTGTATGGAATTGAAAATTGTGAGATCACAGTGTGAACAGAATTTGTAATTTAATTTTTTTAAAGGAAATTGATGTAGAAAACTTGACTTCATCGTCTATTATCTCTGATTGCAAGCATAAGTTCTCAAATTTTTGGCGATCATCATTGCACTGTGCTTACAGTTGTAAATCGTACAGTGAAGATTGACACCATTTGCGTTGTAGAGTTCATTCTGCATATTGACCAAATGGGTTTCTCAGAACATTGTGCTGGGATGGGTATGGTCTTTTGAAGGCTATGCAAGAGGGATGTCAAACCCCTCGATCAAATATCAATATTTATATCGCTATCGATAACCTTGCAGCCAGGACCCCATCTTCATAATAATTTCCCATGCGAACTTGATTTTAAAGAACCCACAACACTGTTTTTTGCTGTTTTATCTGTCATGAGTTATACTCACTCATCCATCCTTTACAAAGTTCTTACCGAAAACAAAGGTATTGATACAGTATTAACAGTTCTTTTTAATCAATCATAGTTTTAATTGAATTCTGTGTTGAACTAAAAATGTTCCCATTACTTTACTGATTCCTTCAATAGGGCTTTATTCCATCGTTTTAAGCTTGACTGACAATGCCGGCAACATAGCAAAGGCCAGGCGATTTGTTCTGTATGACGATCAAAGCTCAATCTCAATAAATGCCAACAGCCCAATAACAGTGTCCGATGTCGTGGTCAATAATGGCGTATTTTGGCTTGGGACAACTTTCGGTCAGGTAGGTAAACTGTGCATACATTATGACATAATGGGTGTTTTGATGTATGGAGAGCAATGAAAATTTGCAGCTTTATGCATCAGATTTGCTGCTCAGTAACTTAACTTTTTTCGAAACATCATACAATATTCAAACGAACTGATTCCATGACTAAACAACGTTCAATAAATTGTAATTTGTGCATGTGCAGCTTTCTCTGACAGGTCGCACTTTAGTTGATATTTCTGCTGAGAAAAATATAATTTCAAACATGAAAGATATACTAAGTTTAGAGTAATTTACATCTTTCATGATGGTACAACATATTTTTCGAATTCAGGTGACTTTGATTTGGACCGGTCATTTCTACAATTCCTTTCACCGAGACAACAATCTTCTTGCTGTAATTGAAGAAATGGATCCACCATTGCCACCTGAATACGATGAGACCACTGGTCAACCTCCTCTGACTAGATCAAGAAAAGCTATACCAAATGTAGAAGGAATAACTCGCTTTGAATTTGACTATGCCATTTCAAGTTCAGGGAAGACTCTGCCGGAATGGATAGATGTTCAAGGGCTGAAGGTAATAGTGAGGAGTTATCAGTTGAAAGTATATAATATATATCATGATATTGCAGTAATGAACCATTTAAAGCTGCATTATACGGTATGTGGGCCGTACCGTGTTTCTGCTAAAGGTAAATGATATATTTTTTGACATTGCCTTCTCTTAACTATTCATTTTTACATTTTGCTTTGACGACATATGTGTGACCGGAAATTTCTTCTGTTATATATCGATTTCCATTGATACGATGTGATAAATGTATTGCATAACTTAATACGTTTCCCTAACTTCAGTAAAGTTACTTTTGAGAAACTGAACATTTGCATACTTGTTTTTATATTTGACCATGAATATTACTTCATAGACTTTGAATACATAAACTGGTTTAAGATATTTAAAAACAGGAAATGTTACATTAGAAATTGATTATTTAAGGTTTAAGCTGGAGGGTATATAATTTAAAGATGCAGTCCAGATTTTATTCACGTTTTACATTTTGTATTCATTTGCCGAACAATGATGTAAATGAATGTATTTGACCTTTATAATGAAATATCTAACATTCATTCCTCAGACGGAAGAAACTGTATCAGTTTCTGCAGCGGAAGGTGATCATATCTCTGTCTGGTTGAAAGCCTTTGACGTCATCGGCAACACAAGGGAAGACTCAGTGAAAATCTACTTGGACTCCACTTCACCGGTGATCACTTACTTTGGATATTCATATCAGAATATGACTGGAACCTCAGGCACCATACGAACAGACAATGACAGCATAGTCCAGTAAGTACACCTTTCTTTTTGTGGTTGAGTCTACTATTCAATGGTTTTTAAACTGACAGACAATCGTCTTACGTCTAAGTCGATAATGACGACAAAAAGAGATGGCCTCACTGAATGAGGTTTGAGCCATCTCTCTAACAAACTGTTAAATCAAGGTTACACCAGAGCAAGACTTGTCTCTACATTCAAACGCTTTTTTGGCAGGTATCGCAAGCTGGTAGATAAATACAATATCTCTCTTCGACAAATGATCACTGATGGCATCGGTGACATGGGGCCTTAGTTAGTGACCACTACCTATCTGACTTACAGATTGATATATGGCGGGTGCCACATGTGGGGCAGGGTGCGCTTACTATTTTCGAAACACCTGACATCACTCATTGGTCTTTTGGCAAGAGGTCCATATATCTTTGTACTGTCTATTTACTGTCTGTTCTGTGCTGTTTTGTGTCTATGTTTACAACTGTTGTCTTACAAATTCTGACCTAGTGTTATTGGATTATGGATTGGTATGATTGCGATTATTTTGCTAGATACGAAGCAAACATTACAAACATGTCCGGTTCGTCCATTGTGTTTCATGTGAGATGTTCTTAAGTTTTGCCCCAAACTCAGCTCTGACGTAGTGTCAGCAGGAGCACTTATCTTGGATTGTGCCTGACAAGCATGCCCCATATTTTGCAACATTTCTTTTATTTTCCACGATGAGTGAAGCACGCGTGTCTCGTTCATGTGTGGTTTAATATAAATTTTACTATAACCCAAACGGGATTCGAACCCCCACACACTCACGGCAACATCGCCTAGCTGCTAGGCCTCACACAAAACCAGTCGGCCACTGCTTCCAACCCAACAAGTTAATGCTCATAACTGTTTTTACAATTTTCCTATAATAGAATTTTCATTGATGCACATGACGACGAAAGTGGAATCAGTTTACTACAGTGGCAGCTGCTAAATATGGACGAACCTTCAATCGTGTACGGAGAGGCCGATGTGAGGAAGACTTATCCACAGGTAATCTTTATTTTAGTATCGGAGAGGGGATTTGTTCTTTTTTTTAAATTGCCTTTCTTTAATGTCTTGCTACTAATTCAACGAATTAAATATTATTATACTGCTACAAAATGTTAATTTTAATGTGAAATTGTATTGCTATGTTCATCTTATATGGTAAATATAAAATGACACTTTAAACGAAGTGGTTCTTGCAGGGTTATAATATTCTCGAAAGAGTTTTTAAAAAGACTTCCATTGGTTGTCAATGTCTAAAGGAGGCAGTTCAACCATTGTCTTGTTATGATCTTTATTAAAAATATACCGACTACAAACAAGTTGCCCTCTTCAAGGTAAAAGCTGGCAAACAAAAGTGACCAAATACAAGAGTTAAAATCGGACTGATAAATAACATACAAATAAAAAAGGTATAAGGTAAACTGAACATTTAATCGAAATAAAATGAAAATTACAATACTAACGAAAACTGGAACTAAAGTGAGCAAAAAACTCCGAAACTGAAGTCGTTGAAAAAAATTGTGATTTGAAAGCATGAAAAAGGGTTATGACTAAAATTCAGAGATCAGTAAACTGTGGTTGAAACAAGAGATGCGTGGTTCATGCCCATTTATGTGATTCTTGTATTTGCTCACTTTTGTTTGCCAGTTTTTATCCTCAAAAAAGCAACTTGTGTAGTCGGTATATTTTAATTAAAGATCATAAGAAGACAAAGAGTACTGTTTGAACTACCTATTTTATACACTTATCTATGCAATGATCCTTGTGTGTTCCCACACTTATATGGTTGTAATTGGACTGACTATTTTTAGAACACTCGTCAACAAATCAATATTCATTGATTCTCCAGGATCCTGATGATGAAGACTGTTCACCTCAGACTTGCAACTGCTTAGCAAGGGACGATCTTGATTTGTGTTTTTACACTAGTTATAGCATATTCCTTGATCTGAACACCATGACCAATGTTCCCCGAGGCGAAACCAACTGTACATTTAAAATCTTGGTGTATAACAATGCTATGAAACAAAGTGAAGAATCATTAGAGTTTACCATTCAGCACAGCATTCCAATGGTAAGTAGCCCAATAATTCACATTTTGTTAAAGGACATTCGAGTACACAATGTATTATAAAACTGTCTTAAGGTTAGAATAAATACACGAAGACTTTTATTCGCCTTCAACGATTTGAAATTCCTTTATTTTAATTAATCGTCAATGGCAAAATGACGTAGAAGTAGATTATATTATTCATTATACTTCTAGAAAAATTACCTGGGATGTTTGCTGTAGATTGTTTTTGAATCTCATACCTGAATAAACATTACCTAGGGTGTTTGCTGTTGGTCGTCTCTGAATCTGATTTCATCACACCAATTTTGATATTGCTTTCATGTCTCGTTTGCCTTGTCTCTTAATTGTTGAACACTTGTACCAACCATTCTACAGACGTACATTTATTCTATATATCGGCTATGTTTTCCGCAAAGTTCGAAGTTGAATTCGTTTATATTCCACGTTCGTTTTAGTCTACTGCAAAGCCAGGACTTGGGGAGAATTCCAATCAGTTTGATGGAGGACATGCTGCCAGTGTCGGTATAGCCCTTGGTGTTCTTGCAGGTATAGCAGTCATTGCAACCGTAGCGGTGGTTTCGAGGTATCTGATTCGCAGGAAAAATAAGACACAGGATGCAAAATATGAAGACAAATCCAAGAATTCCTGGACGAAATGGCGAATGAAGTTTCCCACTATGGACAGCTTACCCCGCGTGAAAATAGCATGGCGTTAAAATGTATTAGTCACTCATATTGGTTCCCATTGGTTTTGTTTGACTTTGTTTGTATGTTATCATATCTGTAACAATTTCATTGTTAGCAGCCGCCGAAGTACTATAATATTACTACTGCTTATATTAGTCAACTGATTGGCTTTTTTTGTTGAACGAACAGCCGAACGGATGGTGAGATTTTGCGCAAAAAAGCTTATAAGTGATTATTAGGACTATCATCATAACGTTGGCAGCTATTTATATGTTCTATTTCATTTTACAACTATTTTATGTACCTTTTATCGTATACCAGTCACAAAATCTTATGATTACCCCTGACTGAATACTTTAGTTATATTTGATTATATAGTCTATGATCTGAGGGACATTGATATCCATACCGAGTCCGTGACCAACTAAATTGCTCAGTACACGATCACACAATCCTTTTCAATTCAATGTGCATAAATCAAGTTAGCGTTGGAAGCTACCGACAAACGTTTTTCAACGTAGTAACGTAGTACTGGTCATCAGAGATGACATGAAAACTGCTTCATACTATCCATTAAAAATCAAAGAATATAACATGTAGTATGTTAATAAAGTTTATCAAAAGAATGAATGGGCTACACATTTCGAGCAAAAAATCTCAATTTCCGAACAGATATGAATGACTAAATCAAAAACTGAACTTATATTTCATTATCTAATCATTGTTTTAACTGCCTGTAATCAAACATTTGACATTTACAAACGTAATCAAAGTCATCATGATATTAATGAAAATTATTCTTCTTCCGTATTGTTACAATTTTATTGTCAAATAACATTTTCTTTTGTTAAAAAGTACAAGAATTTAAAAATGAAGTGTCAACATTTTGCGCAATGTGAGTCAGCTGGAGAGGAGACAATTTTTGAATTGTTTAGAATAGGCGATCAAAGTTGCAAGCTGCTTGATAGTGTCTTAGAAACACCAAACCTATAGCCCTCACGGACAAGCTAATGTATCATAGTGAGATCGGTTATAAATAAAACAGAATAAATATACAGTAAATGTTGTCTTTGTCAATTTTTTGAAGTAGCATATTCAATTCAAATTTAAATCTGTTATTGGATTTCCCATTTCTGTCTGTCTAGTATCAACTTTCAAAAACCAAACAAACCAACAAAACAAACACATAAAAAATGATGTATCACTGGCTGCATTCCAGTGTTGTAGAACATGAAGGGTGAAGGTCTTAAAACTAAAATTTTACTGAACCTATATTACCTACCTCTGTGTGTACTTTTTGTTGTTTCGGCGTATATTTGAACAGCTTGCCGTGGGGGAGTCCACAATCCATAGATCATCATTTTTATTCAAGGTGGAATATATCTAGAGCGCGCATGATTTATACGTATTGCTTTCGTTGAACTCATGATCAAGAGATGACCATTTTTATCCTGGTCTTCTTGGCCACATGTTTTATGGTAAGGCATACAAATTCTGTTTGTATGCACCTATTATCACAATAACCAAGTGGCTTGTTTGTAAAGAGAATTCTCATATTGAAGTTTTTAGCAGAAAATTTCAGCAAAATCACTTTAGCTGGTCATAGTGAGACGTCAGGGCAATATGCTACAACACCTACGACAAGAGAGCAATATAGAAGTACAGCAACTCCTCACGTTGAATGTATTTTAACTGTTAAACTACCCATCGAAAGAAGCAAAACGACGTGTGGAGATATGCCAAATGTTTTTGTGACAAACGACGTTTTACTAAAGGAAAATTCGTTTATATTTTTATTATATCGATTTATAATTATACTTGTTATAACAATAGAGGCGTTGGCAGCGACGACATATGGACGGTCTTAGCTAATATAAACACTAAGCTCATCGTTAGTCTCGTAAACGACGATGCAAAATTCGATATAAAATAAATCGTAATTATCTGTCTAAAACGTACAGCTTATATTTCGGGGCGTTGATTTTGACAACCTTTGTTCAAGTTATCTTTTTTTGCGATAAGTCGTGTGTAATTTGCTAGAAATATTATAAAAAAGTTTTCAATGTTAAAAGTCAAGGATGAGTTTCTTAACTCAATTTGTCCTCGTGTTGTTCTTACCGGTGTCACAATTCGTATGATTAACAGCGTGTGAATGCGATTTGACCGAATAAATGTGTAAATGGTACAATATGTCATAGAGAAGATAGTGTGTATATCGTCGACAATATTTGTGCGACTAAACTCATACGGTATCATCTAAGCAGCAAAGGCTCTCAACTGATAAAATAATTTATGACCGAGATTGATATGTTTTTCCAGAACGGAAGGCAAGTCAAAGGAAGCCCTCTTTAGTAAAGTTATTGGAAGAGCGTAATGCTTTAAAAGTATGACTTGCAGTATCCATGCTGCAGTCACGCAATGCTTGAATCGTGTGGCGAGATAAAGCAATGTTTGATATTGTCCCGACTCGATGTGTCACGATTTTGAAGAACTCAGACTTTACCTCGCTAGTGAAATTCCAGTGTATCTGTACTACAAGTATCCAGTAAGATTTCAGACTATTGTAGAAATAATTTCATTTGCTTGAAGCTGGCTTATGGTACAAAAGCATCAAAATCCAAAACCACAAAACAATAATTACGTATACCATAATATTAATTATATGTTCATGTTTCTTAACTCAAAAGAGGTATACTCTGTGAAAGAGTTTTGTTTGTTTATCTCTTTATTTTTCCATTAATTTATTTATTTATGTACAAATACGCCAATATATTTGCTTCATAACCATTGTGGCTCCCTGAATTATTAAACTGAAGTAAGCTTGCAAGATCATAGTCTGAATATAATTTGTGAGAATTGTTTTTCAAGGGCAACGTTGAGGTTAAATTGACTTCATCATCTTTGATATCTGATAGATAGAGTACGATTTCATTTTTTGAAATAATAATTGTTGGACTCAAGAGTGGCAAATCAAATCATAAAATGATGACTGACCAAGTGTTATCTCTAAACAAGCAACTATGAAGAGCATGCTATGAAACACTGTTGAAGTAAAACCCTTCAACATAAAAATACCACCATGTATATATGACATTAAATGTCGTACGTTATTATAGTTACGCTGCGAAAAGTTCATCTACAGAAGGCGGCACATTTAGAGACTATTAACAAATCTTTTTATATTCAAAGATAGTCTTAAATGCGTTCTGTATCGAGCTGTAAAATGCTCCAATCATGGATTTTTTGTTATACTGATGGCGTAACATTTACTTAACAGATTCATTCAATAAGGCTTTATTCCATCGTTTTAAGTTATGGCAATGCTGGCAACATAGCAAAGGCCAGGCGTTTGTTCTTTATGATAGTCAAAGCTCAATTTCGATAAATGACGACAGCCCGATAGCAGTGTCAAATGTCGTTGTCAATAAATGGCGGGTCTTTTTGGCCTGAAACAACTTTCGGCAGGTAGATAAACTGATTATGTATACATATTGATATAAAAAGCATTTTAAATTTGATCTACGAAGGACAATGAAAATTTGCAGCTTCATGATCAGATTTGTTGCTTAATAACTTAATATGAAACTCAAACGAACCGATCATGACTAAACGTTATTCAATAAATTTTACTTCTTGCGTATGCGGCTTTCTCAGACTGGTCACTGTTGAGTTGACATTTCTTCATGGAAATGTGCAGTTTAATCCAAACATGAAAGACACACTCTGTTTAACTTAATTCACATCCGTCAGGCTGGTAATATATATTTTGCTGATTGAGGTAACTTTACTTAGAACTGGTCATTTCTACAATTCTTTTCACCGAGACAACAATCTTCTTGCGTCGATTGAAGAAGTGGATCCACCATTGCCTGCTGAGTAAGGTGAAACCACTGGTCAACTTCCTCTGACTAGATCAAGGGAAGCTATACCAAATGTAGAAGGGAAAACTAGTTTGAATTTGACTGTGACATTTCAAGTTCAGGAAAGACTCAGCTGGAATGGATAGATGTTCAAGGGCTGAAGGTAATAGTGAGGAGTTATCAGTTGAAATTATTTAGATCATGATATTGCAGTAGTGAACCATTCAAAGCTGCAATATACGGCAGAGTTAATGTGTATTGTGTTTCTTTTAAAAGGTACATGATACATTCTTTGACATTCCATTATTTCGATTATTCATTCCTACATTTTGCTTCGGTGGCATATGTGTGACTGGAAAATAATTTCTTCCCACATATATCACTTTTTAATTGATTGGATACGTATAAAGCGTCAATGAACTCAATTATTTTATAGGCTTTAAATACATAAACTACTCTAAAAGATTTAAAACAGGAAATAATTCATCAGATATCTGATTCTGTAAGGCTTAAGCTTGAGGGTATTCAATTGCTAGATGTAGCTACTACTTTATTCACTTTCGCAATTGTATTCACTTACCGAGCAATACTTAATCTTCATAATGAAATATTCTTACATAAGTTTCTCAGACGGAAGAAGTTACATCAGTTACTACTATGTATGGTGATCACATATCTGTCTGGTTGAAAGCCTTTGATGTCATCGGCAATAGAAGGGAAGACTCGGTGAAAATCTACTTGGACTACACTTTACCGCTGATCATGAATTTTGGCTGATCATGTCAGAATATGACTGGAACCTCGGGTACCAAAAGATCTGATAATGATACCATTGTCCAATACGAACACCTTTCTTTGAATGGTCAAGTCCGCCATTTCATGATTTGGAAAGTGACAGACTATCCTCACAGGTCAAAGTCGATAATAACGGCAAAGAGTGGGGACCTCGCTGAATGAAGGTTGAATTGGCTTATTTCGATTTTAAATTAAAAAAAAATGAATTCTGCCAGCTACTATGCAGATATTAAAAATGTCCGGTTCATGATTTGTTTCATATGAGCTGTTGTATTTTTTTGAACCAAAACCAGCTCTGACGTAATGTAATAAGTAGGAGCACACATTTACGATGGTGCCTCACACCCATACTTCATTCATTTCCTTTTTCTCGTAAACTAAAACGATAAGGAAAGTATGCACGTTTGATATAATGCAGGTAATTGTTTTTTTACCATTTTCCTATTACGGAATTTTTATTGATTCATATGACGATGAAAGTGGAATCAGTTTGTTACAGTAGCAGCTGCTGGATATAGATGAACCTTTTATCGTGTAAGGAGAGGGAGACATTAGGAAGACTTATCCATCGGTACTCTGTACATTTTGTATCGGAGAATGGACTGTATACTTTGTTTTTTTTACAATACTTTTCCTTAATGCCCGGCTACTAATTCATCGATTTACCCTTCTGCAAAATATTGGAAATGCTAATATGATATTGTTTTGCTCCGTTCATCTAATGTGATTGATATGAAGCTGCCTTTAAATACGGTCTCTTTCAGGACTATATTCTTCTAAACAGAACTTCACGAAATACGATATAAGTAATATACAAATTTACTTTATCATTTACTTGATAGATCCTGATGATGAAGAGTGTCCACCTCAAACTTGTCACTGCTTAATAAGGAACAACCTTGATTTGTGTTTTTACTCCGGTTATAGCAGATTATTTGATCTGAACACCATGGTAAATGTTCCTCGAGGTGTATTCAACTGTGCCTTTAAAATATTGGTGTACAGCAATGCTATGAAACAAATCGAAGAAACGTTACAATTTACCATTCAGCACAGGGTTCAAATGGTAAGTAATAGCCAACGAAGTTTTTGTGAGACATTCGATTACATAATGTATCATAAAACTATCTCAAGGAAACAGTAACTATAGAAAAAAGTTTAAGTAGCATCAACGATTCGAAATAACATTGATTAAAATAATCCACAAGGGTAACACGACATAGAAGTGGATTACACAATTCACGGGACGTCTAGCAAATTTACCTAAGGTGTTTGCTTTAGATTGTCTTTCAACCTGATTACATTATGCTCTTTCTCGTTTGAATTGTTGCTAGGTTATGTGTAGAGCAATTTACCAACAAGTCTGAATGTAAATTGGAATAGCGAGTCCATATCTTTCACAGAGTTTGAAGTTTAATTCGTTTATGATGTTCCATAATCGTTTTAGTCTACTGGAAACCCAGGACTTGGGGAGAATTACACTTCAAGGGACAGGTTGTGGTCAACTCTCTGAGTGAACAATTAAACATTGAGATGCCGAAAAAGGTTATCATAATTAGAAAGATCGGGCGTTTCCATTGTAGGTCAGCTCCACGACCCGGGTAGATGTGAAACATAGGCTCGAGTGTGTAAAATAAGTGTTTCCTCTGTTTTGAAAGATAACAAGTTCATTTCGCGAAAGTTATTGGCCTGCAAACATGTCGTTCACCGTTAGAAATCTCGCCAGTATTCAAGGCAGCTCTTGATGGAGTGGCCGCGTGGTGTACGTAACGAGAAGCTCTACGGCATCTATGAATTCAATTTTTATATATTTGCCTTACCAATCAGAATATCTCCAAGAATCACAAAATGTCCTTAGAGTCTCCTATGCCAAATTTACCATCATAGAAAGGATTTATTGATAGATTAGGGAAGACTTAAAGTGAGCAGCAACCATTCCAATGAAAGAATTTTTCGTTACTGGCGTGCCTAAATTATGCCTTAACTTGGTTTGAGGACCAAAACGACAGTTTGACTTTCTTGAGACTTTGTGGACTTTGTATCCGAAATTTACACGAAAGATGACTGTGCCCTATCTAGAGTCACTGTTCGAATTGGTCACACTACATTTGCACAGTCGTGTATTTTCAGTAGCGGAGCAGGAATTTTGTGACTCATTTATGGCTACACTCGATATACTTCACTATCTCTAGAGATTTTTAAAGCAACAGGAAACTTGCCATACAACGGTTCTGTCATGATACTGTCGACTAGGTCTTTACTCTTAAATCCTAAAAACTAGAGGCAGAAAACAACATTTTGACAATGATTACAAGTGGCATTTTGGAGTGTCATAACTTCATATGAACTTACCACGGCGTACGCCTAGCCTTAAGTAGTTCCGGTGACAGTGTAAAATGAATAACATGTGTCATGTGTAAATACGGTATATATCAGTTATCATTAAACAGTTGGAGAATGGAAATTCCGGCATAGCATCTCTGATAATTATTGACACTAGCCAATATAAGTATTATTTGTAAAATTTATTTTATTGTTGGATGACCATTTTGCATATCCCACACCCTACTAAAACAAACAAGTAAGTGATAATAATCGGAAAGAATATCTTGGGGTAAACAATGGCTAGATCCCGAGTTATCTTACATACCAGGGGTAATATCATATAAAAACTGTAACACGTTTTCACAAAGAACATAACTTCTAAAATGCTTTTTATTTATAAATTGGTCATTTGGTTTGCATCGTTTGTGAATGAAAATAGGCAATTGCCAGTTAAGATATGTTCACAATACCATTGCCTTTACTTTGATACCGTGGCATCAGACAAATAGTGAAGTATTTCATTATACAAAGGCAAACAATTTAAACTTATTATCTTGAAATGTGATAACCAATGGTAAAAACAAAACAAAATTGCGAGATGATGTATCTTCTACATTTATCACCAAAACATGTGGATCCTATACATTCTTTCCACGGTAAACAGACTTTGAAATACACTAATCTACTACTGAACAAACTGTAAGGACATTCTACCGAATATAAAGTTTCGTATTTTGCATTATACACGATGAACAGGAATATACGGAAAGTGATTAGATACTTCCTTCTGTGAAGGAACCGTGCTTCTAGATAGGTATCAACGTAAAATGAGCACGTAATGTGCTGGAAAGGAAAACGTTAATGAAAACAAACTTAATCCTTCCTTCTCTGGAGGAACCGTGCTTCTCGATAAGTCAAGATATGATGAACACTAAATATGCTTGAAAGGAAATAGTGCACGAAAACAAACTTATTTTGGTTATAAACAGGTACTACACATGAATTATCAATGAAAGGGTAAAATAAGAATAAACACCCTTGAATACATTCTGATCAAAAGCAATGTTAACAATATGATGTAGAAATGCAAGACCGAGACAAAAGGCATTAAACATAGATTAGTTTGAAAGTATCATTAAAAAAACATTAAGATTTAACATTAAAAATCTAATGATGGGTGTAACAGAAACAGAAAACAAATGCGCTTATGTCGAACGTCGATCTGGCTCAGTTTTGCTTCAGGCCATTAATTTCTTTCCTGTCATAACGTTCGGTTATAATTCATTAAAACATGGGGTCATGAAGACGTTTCTTCTTAAAAGTCCTAAAGTTAAGTGTAAAGAACTGCACATGTAATTGTCGATTGTTGTAAGTTATATTATGGTTTATGGGTTGATGGTGAAGTCTTTCTGATGATGTTTTCATACAATTACAGAAAATTGAAAAGGAAAAATATATCTTTATTCACAAAATGAGAGCACGATAACGGAAATTAAACAGCAAGTCAGTTATATCACGCTTATTGTAAAAGTATCATGCATCTAGTGGCACAAGCAACATATTTATGGGGTTGGTCGTGTCAGAGAACAATAAACCAACATCACGAAAATGTACATTTGAGTAATTGAATTTTTACGATACAAATGCGGGCTGATTGACAGATGATATAGTTTGCATAAAAGAATGTGGTACGTGTAAATGATTAAAATGTACATAAATGTGTAATGATATTGTGGAATTCTAGTTTATCGGTTCTGTTCTTAATGGTAGCTTGAAGTTTACTTGTGCATTTTTACATATCGTCATTGCAGCCTTGCGTTGAGTTCATTGACCATAAATGCTTTACTATGATTTGCTCACCGAAAAAAATACTGACTTAAAGTCGCCATGCGATAATAGTTGATCGCTCATTTGTGTCTAAGAGTCACTCTGTTGTAACTCTCCTTTTAGCATTCTTATATATTTATTATCATTCTCATTTTCTGTCTTAAGAGACTTTAATTTCTCCTTTATTTCTCCTGCTTTTATAAACCTGTCACGTATGTATTGTGGCTCCAGCATTTCTGTGATACGCCTATACCATTCGTCAATATCTTTTTGTCGTTTGGTGTCATCAAGCCCTACATCAACAACCATTTCCTTTCCAGCGAGGCCGAAGTTCGCTTTCATGAACTCTGCGAGACCGGAGTGTTTGGTGATGAGAACTGGAATTCCGGCTGCGATGGCTTCCATAGCAACCATGCCGAATGGTTCACTCCTCGATGGCATGATGACCAGATGACTTTGCTGCAGATCTTTCATTATCCTCGTCTGTGATTCATATGGATGAAATATAATTTGGAGGTGTTCTGACGTCTTGTATTCCTTGAAGAAATCTTTAGTTTCTTCATGCTTATCATCAGGGACTCCTCTGATATCCAACTTCGGCGGATTATCCTTTTTATCGTCGCAAACTTTACTCAGGGCTTCGGTAATGATGTCATATCCTTTTAAGCGACCGACATTATCGACGCGACCGAAAGCGAGGATTCGAACTGGGTGATTTAACTTCGGTGGTGAGACATCCAAGTTAAAGAAACCTTCATCAGGATATGGAATATACTCTACTACTTTCTTTCCTAGATTGTGAAGCCTACCATCGTAGTGGTTATATATACGGGGACCAATGGCGAAGCAGGCGTCCGATCTCATTGCAAACTCGATGATACTATCTCCCTTTGCGTCGGTGGCCCTCGGATGACTGCCATCTTTGAAAGGGTCGGTATCTTCTGGAATAGTGTGAGCAAATTGGAAAACCCGCTTTCCACCTAGTCTCTTTTTCCCGATAGCATGTGCGCCCTTTGTCGTTACTGGTATGTGACCAATAATGACATCGGGATTTATTTCGCTGAGGATCTCATCAGGGAAATACGTTTTATGAGTAATGTTAATACAATCTAAATCAAGTTTGCCTTCCTTGTGAGCTTCAACTATATGAATGCCTTTCTTCTTTGCATCCAACTGATCTTCGGGTGACGGTGTTTGTAATGTTGTCACGTGGACGTCAAAACCAGCATTTTTGGCTTGTATGGCGATTTGTCGGTGAACGGTTGAAATGCCACCTTTTGACGTTCCCCATTCATCGTTCAAGATAAGAACACTCTTTCTGTTGATAGATAATGTAAAAAGAATGCCAGGTTATAAGAACCTTTTTTCCCCTCGCAAATTACTGATATTTCTCGCGGGTCACTTTCCGTCATCAGGACAACAATATTTTTACGATAGATATATTTTCTTTTGTTTTTTGTTGTCTCCTTGATGTACACCATAATATGTTTGAGGTATAAACATATCCGTGCTATAGTATTAGGAAAAAATAAATCCATGGCAGTAATATAATTTTAGCAATCAAACTTGTTTTCTTTTGCATATTGTATGCGTTTTCTTTCGATTCGCTTTGACATATGTGTTCCCAAACAACCGAAACTTCGATGATTATCCTAAACAAAAAATACGCAAATATTAGGATGTAAATATATCGTTATATAGAAGACAAGTAATTCTCCATTGGCACACATTGAAAACCTAAATAAATCACATCTTGGAAAAGAGTCATTTAGGCTAATAAAGTCGTCCTAGCCATCACTTTTTGTGCCTTGAATGAGCAAGACAATATTTCTAATCGAAATTAGTTTCTTTAGAAAAGACATACCCAATGTTTCCACCAACACCTTTGACTTGAACGTCTGTTGCGCCTGCAAAATGGTTATAATTGATAAGACAATATTAGAATGTCCAGAGTGTACATAAATAATAGTAATTTGGTAAATTATCAATATACAAAAAGTGAAGCTTTATCGATCGACGAAAACATGAGCTTGAAGAGTGTCAAATATACTCATTACTTTAACTTACGATTTTCTTGCATTTTATGTTCTCGAAATCTAGCCCAGACGTCTCGAAAATCGTAGATTGTTTCTCTGATTATTGCCAAAAGTTTAGTAATTTTACACAAATGTTTAATTGCAAAAGAGTTACAAATTAACCCTTAAGTGCTGTATCTGGATGTGTGAAACAAGAAATGAAAAGGGAAACGTTCCCCTGTACCTGTTTGATGAAGTGGTTTAGACTGAGTTCTTGTACCTGTTACATCCGTATATGTGGCTTTCTGGTTATTACCACTCACTTGAGAGCCTGTCGTGACGTCAGTCTGGGGATCTGTCAAAACTGAATAAAAACATAAAACATTATAGCGTTAATGAATTAAAACCAAAATAACATAACAATATCACTTGTATCATCATTGAAGTGCATGAAATTACTTTGGATGCTTGTAATTACCCTAACCAAACTGTGCGCGACGACATTTGTAAGTGGCTGCAGATTTTTGCAGACCGGGTACATTTGAAGTCAAAAGGAATATCAGACCTATACATAAAATTAAAAGCATGCGATTTAAATGACCAAAAATGTCTCAAGAGACCATAATAGTTTGATTATGTGTTGACTCTTTTTAAAAGTGTTTCCGGTAAGTGTATGCAAAACCCTACAAGACATGTTAATATGTAAAGATTCGACTTACGTAGAACTCATGACGCAAAGAAAGTGTTCAGTGATCTCAAAATGATACTTTTAATCAAAGTTATTTTTGTGACCTTTGTGTCTGAGGGTCACTATAATTAAACTCTAATTTTACGCGGAGAGGGACAGCAATAGTGTTATAGGCAGCTAAAAAGTAAAACAATTATTAACAATGATCATGCGATTTTGTAGCACGTGGCAATGGCCCTTTCCAAAAAGTGTCTGCTAATACTACACTCAGTCTGGCTCCTACATTGCGCATGCACATTAAGATTTGATGTAGAAAATGTGCATCATGCATTTGTAAAATAGACTTTGAACATCAAATTGTTTCTGATTATGCTTAATTTTGAGCTATCGCATCAGTTAATTCCAATTATCCAGTTTGTTGACACTAGAATGTTGAGCTGAAAGACCGACTAATGAAAGAGAACATAGAAATATTACTTTAGTATCTGATATGTAAGTCTCTCAGCACAAACTACTGACATCATTAGCTTGACTACAAGTGTCGTGAAGGCAAAAGTAAACTTTTATTCAATACCCGAAACATTCTGTAAATTGCATCAAAACTTTATATTTACGTTCAGCAATGCGAAAATACCAACAACATGAGCAACACCGACCATGAAACGATGGTTTGTACAGACTTTGAAAGGCCCTTCTGAAAAAGTGCATGACGTATTTTATGTTGATATTTTTGGAACTTTTTAGAATTTCCCTGCATTCTATTCATATTTAATGTGATATCCTTGACAAAAATTAAAAAAAAACATTGTTAAAGGTTACCTCGTTCAGCGAGCAGGGAATATATCTTATTACTCTGTTGGATCAGCACCGCCCAAAAGATCCTATAAACTCAACCACATGCAATTTATTGTGGTTACCCATAGTACCCTGTTGCTATATGTGCAAATTGAGCAGGCACTACTTCAAGTAGTCAATAGCTAGCCGTGTATCACAAACTTTTTCCAAAGTGACTGTGAAAAACAAGTTCTCGATTCGGTGCAGAACTTCAGTGTCAAGCTACTGTCTTTAAATTGTACACAGTCAGTATAATATACGGCTAGTTTTCAATCGGGTTCGAACACAAAACATACGGCATCAGTCGCCTAGCAGAGAGGCCACAGAGAGAACCGCTCGGGTAAATCTCCACTCCCAAAAAAGAGTGGTTCAATAGCAGGCTAAGTTGTTACATTTTTCTGACTGAGACCGCTCCACACGTTGTAGAGTTCGTGAAGCACTCACGCACGCATACGCACTATCACAAATCGCACATACAAACTTTATCGAAGCGAAGAAACGAATTCATCGCTTTAACTTGGCGAACGATAACCTCGGGGACAATTCTATCCACCGGCAGAGCTACCAACCCAGAGTAGAAAATACGGCTAGTATTTCGCACGTAGCATTGTGTGGATTTGCTGGTTGAGTTATTAATGAGAAAGCTTTCGACCTGCCGGAAAACCTTAAACATAGCCACTGCACTGCCTTTTCCAGAGCAACCAACGAGCTAGCAACATCACATCGTGGGAATATTGAAATGGTTCTACTCACTGCTACCTAATTAATTTACAAATAGTAACTCTGACCAACTGTCATGGAAGGGGAACTTTGCAAATCTTGTATTAGTTCAATCATGTTCAAGATGACATTCATTCTCGCCAATGTTAAGAATATATAATGTCTCTTCTCAACTCGCGTAACGGTTTTTTATTTACTCAGTTCTGCTTGATCAGGCATTTGTATCAATGGCGTGAAGGTTTTATCAACCACCTCATGGAATGATATATATGTAGTTAATGTAATGTTTAGTATGGAATTGGTGATAAAGATGCATGCGATTTAAAAAAATGTCATCTCAAACTAGATACATTTTCAAAAAAACGGCTGCTGCATCCCGTCGCGGATTGACATGCATAATAACATCATTAGTTTACCTATAGAACACGCAAAGTAACATACGTGACCAGCAAGGACTGAGGAGGAAATCAAGGCGTTAGATATTTTGCTCTGATTCAGTTTCATAGAACAGTCATTCACCTATTTTGCCAATATTCTTGTAGCATAACACTGACAGGAAAAAACCCTCAAAGAATAACCAAGATTGTTTCTACATTGACTGGATGCGACCGTCCAGCTTTATAAATTGACTAAATTGTAATTACCCAGGTCATAGATCTAGCAAAACCATAAGATTACAGATCTCTCTAAGATGTCTCAACACTTTTTTGATAGCGCTGTAATCTGAGAAAGGGTTTTAGATCCTAAAATGCCAGCGAATTGCTTTGGATGTTCTTAATTCGACAGCCTTCAGTTTACACTGTCATATATTTGTACGTAAGAGGTAAATCAGAATGTAATTCATTTCAAGTTCAATTTCTAGAATGACGTGAATATAAATCGGGTTGCTAATGCAGACCCTTTGATGTACAAGAAATACGAATTCGAGTTGTTGCCCCAATATCATTGTGACACATGCATTACCTTTGAGTGTCTATCATTGCGTATAGCTAAAATATGGTGTTATATCACTTTAAATTGATGTAGTACATGTCACGGAATAAACTTCCTTTGCATTTTTCAATTTCATTTATTACACGATTTCCCTGTAAACTTCATGTTCTGAGGAGAAAAAAGCGTGCAAAGCAATAGAGCGGTGATTTCAAAATCGATTGCAAAATTCAATCAATACCACTCACGATTAGTATATTATTACCTTTCTTGAATTCAAAAGCTTACAAAACGGATTCTTTTACTCTGAAACACTACATTTCATTTAAGGTATATTCTCCATGTTCAAATAACTCCGTATTTAAGATCTGATTTTGGATTACTAAAGAAAAGTGTCCTTTAATTTCACAGCAAAAAGTGGTAACAAAAAGAATGATATTTAAGCAGAAAACCACACCCGGCGACGGTATATAACGAGATTTTGACCATTTGATGACGATAGCGAATGCATATATGGAATGAACCGCTTAAATACAATGAGAGTAACCGTTGCTGAGATGGCTGATTGCTTATTTATCATTTAATTAATTTAAAATCCTACCATGAAACGTCACAAAAGGGTTTTTCTCCAGCTGAGATCTCGTGCCTGTTTCAACCATGCAATATACTGCTATGGTGTCATACTAAATAAGACACTTTTAAATGTCTTCATCGTGTATTAACATAAATTAATTTTGATGGTCTTTTTCTGGTGTCGAAAGGTATTTTGACATGAAAATGTGGTCAATGGTAGTTCCAAGACCAAATGTTAAAATGTATTCAGTTATATTCCAACCTACATTTTAATTGAACAGTCAGAAGAACCCGAATCTTATATCTTATAAAAATTTTGAAAAAAAAAAATTGTTACTTTTATCAATTTGTTTGACGACTAAATCAAATCATCAACAATAGTTACAATTTCAATTTGTATCCAGTAGATAGTCGTTTTTCGATTTGTTCAACTTCGAAAAAACGACTATGAATTTTTTGCAAGAGCGCCCTCTTACAGGGAACTGTTATCATGTTATTAAGCGTCGCATGATATTTGCAAAGCAAAAGGATCTGGCAATACATGCTGATAAGGTGCTAGTATTATTCAAACCAAAGTAGATTTTCTACAAAATAAAGTGTATTTATGTTCAAAAATGAAATATACCGCTAGTGTATAACAGAGCCAGGACTGCTGTTCATTTACTCGGTCAAATTCTCCAATAATGTGTAAGTCGTGTAACAACGTGACTACTGTCCTGATTGTTCTTATTGTCAATGTCTAGATTGCTTCAACAGATGTGTACAAAAGGACGCCCCCTATCTGAATAATTAAGATTGGATAGCATTATCACCCGTAGAACTAATTTTCATATAAACTAGACCTTAATCTATTTAACAAAATAGTATCGTTATGGGGAAGCTTTTTGTTCCATGGCCATAGTTACTCGTACTTGCTAAGCCGATCTCTCACGACGCAATTACGCGTTACACATCTGGAAAGAAGCAGAGAATGACACCTCTGTAATGGTGCTTGAAAAATAGTCACAATTGTGGCAGAATCGGTCAGTCTCTCTATGTTTTGCTTGAGAAGAACCTTCCGTATGCAAATCTTTTTGTTAGCATGTAATTGTAGTATATTGATGTAGCATGCGGAAATTTGTTTCACATTCTCAATGAATTACATGTAAGACTGTGATGCTGTTTCAGAGTTCGAATTCGTACATCGTGAACCGTTGGCGTAGATTCTATTGGGCCAACGTGTACATTGTGAGGCAAATATTGTTACAGTATTTTCTTACCTGGCAAGTGCATTTTATCCTCGTACTCTTTAATCCTGTCGACAAGAGGTTGTTTTCCCATCGTACTGAACAGATTCTTCAGATACTCTAGGTTTCTCTTGGAGATTTTCCCATTATTTTGTAATTCATGGAATATTGCCGTTGGGTCTTGAAGATTTTGCAACTTTGCCGGTGGTATAGCATTATTTACAAGGTTTCTCAGCCCTACAAAATCAGCCTGAACCATAGCGCTGTTTAAATCATAGAATAGAATTGCTAGCGGGTCGACAGCCATAATTAGATATAGAAAGACCTGAAAAGTAAGCAGAAAGAAAACTGGCTGTAATATAATGGCTTTTGTACCACTTTCTAGGCGCTAACTGTTTGATACTTTACAAAAGACAAGCATAAAAATATAATTTAGGAAGCGTTTAAAACACATCTGAAAGGTGAGAAGGTAGAATTTGGAGAATAATCCTCCCCAGATCCACCCGGCTCTTTTAAGACTCTGAAGTCCCCTCTTCCCTATCATATTTATGTTGACGTCGCCATTTCATGCACGACCCCTTCCAAAACAGATGTCAAAGGAAATACTGCAGCGTTACTGCGGGGAAATGTAAAAACCGATTATTAAAAGGTTATTCAAATTGACTGCCATGCGGTCCTTTTGCAAACAATGGTAAAATAATGCAGAACACAGTATTTGTCAATGTATAGGCTTTCAGGAAATATATACTTTGATTGGTTTACGAGCTTTATTTTTCTGCATTAATTGGAAGGGTTCCAAACAAGTCTCTCTCTGTCTCTGTGTCTCTCTGTCTCTGTCTCTCTCTGTCTCTGCCTCTCTCTCCAGCATTTGTAAGCTTTTGCCTGCGAGGATGGCCTTGGCTTCGACCACGTAGTAACCCGGGGTTACTACGAGCGATGCAAATATTTGCTGTGGCCCAGGTAGGCGAATGCCTGCAAGGTTGGCCTTGAGGTAGTACCGGAAGTTACTGCAAGGGATGACAATAATTGCTTTGTTACAAGAATAATAGGCAAACACATTTCTTTTTCTCTGGTACGTGTGCTCAGACTTCCGCAAAAACTCGATTCTAACCAAAGGCTCTCTGAGACATGAACTCAATCAGTTGTTGGAAATAATTAAAAATTCTGGATCTTTTAAATCTCAAACTATGTCTGCAAATATATACTCATGCAATTTCGCATAAATTCGGAGAGGTATTAAACCAAATTCGGAAAATGTCGTTACCGTAGCTGATAGTTGTGATGATAAATGGAAGAAACGTACGATTATTGATAATTAAACTGAAATTCTTGTCAGGGTGCTCATTGCCCATGCCACAAAAGCTGCTAAATCTCGGCTCAGCGTTTTCTCAGACTCTCCAACCCTCGTGCATCCCTTGAACTCTGGTCACCTGGGCTCTAAATCTATCCCATTACATGAACTACTTAGGAAAATATTTTACTATTTTATGGTAAATAACATCCAGCTGACATGAGATGGCCACATCATCAAAGGCTAGACTAAAGAACTTTATATATCTTTTTTCCCAGTCCGATATCAACGGGGTAAATTTAATTAACAATTCCGACCAGGTGATAGAATTCATGTGTATACACCTTTCTACCTCACGCATGCTGTCATCCGACGTGCATGTTTGACAGACAGCAGTTTTCGAATGCCACGCCCATCGTACCTAAACGCTCCAGTTACCCTTCGTATTGGCCAGAGATCAAGCATTCGGTGTCATAAATCTTGAAATTGGCTCAGCAAGGTGAACTAGTCGTATTCCTAGCACCCTCCCGCGATGGTTATAAGCCTTTCAAGCCACTTGTGAGTCGTGTGCTGTAAAATGTTAACACCTTGAGTATTTAAAGAGACCAAAGATGAAAACTGCCGTTTATATTGCCACCATTACGTGTTGGTTTCGCACCATAGAAATTCCTGAGGGATATTTTACGGCAATAAGCGTTCCCCCTATTAATTAGTAAAAATAGATATTCAATTAAAACTCTAAAAGCTAAGTCGCGATAGTCTATATTTATTTTCCCCACGCAACAGATGTGCTGGATGTGTGGCACAGATAACAAGTTGACCTGAACTTTACGTCGACTGACACGAAGGTGTCCTTACGACAACCCGTCACTCCTAGCAGTAACGTTTTTAATAAGGCAGCCATCGACCACAGAATTATTGACGTATTGGGTGATCATTCGGCACACGATCATTTCACAGAATGATCGTTAAATCCAACAATGCAGAATGTTTCTAATTGGCCTTAATGAGCCGAAAACTTTATGGAATGCTTCTCCATAAGACCTAGCTTGTTTTCTAAATTACAGAGATAAGGAGGGTAAAACACAAGCAAACTCAATTAGACATTAAGTTATTCAAAGCCGAATAGCCATATTAATGCACAATATGTAAATTTAAATGTATAAATAGGAAATCGGGCAACCTGACTTTCGCCAAGCTAGAGACACGTATTGCTGATATACTGGATGGACATATTTTGAGTGAAAAAATAATCGCCCACCAACACTTGCTGCCTTTTATGAATGAGTCACGTGCTTCACCATGGATACGTCACCCAAAGCATCGATCCAATCTGATAACGTGGGCATACCATTTAGCGAAGTGATAGGGCTTTACACTGTAAGTTCTACTATTTTTGGATGATGCCATTGTTACTGCAGGTGTCGAACTTATTTTTGCAAAATGTTTAAAGTGTTAATCTTGTAGGTCTTGCATTCTGGATAAATAAGCTACACACCTGCGGTAACAATGATATCAACCGATAGCAGTAAACAATACCATATGGATCACATGACAGGATAGGATTTTTTTTTAAATGGAAGGGCCTACTGAGGTAGCCCAACTAAGACGAGCCCAAAACGTCTTGGTCGGGAAAATATTTTGATTTACTGAACGTTATAGTAAAAGTAATGATGTTGGTGAGAACACTGTTATACACTTGTGCACTGCCACAATAAATTTGACATAGTGACTGTTCCCGATAATTGCTTTTCAACATTTCTGACTTGTTTGTATGAGTCTCGTTCTACTTTCCGTTTTGAGGTAGTACACGACATAGCGACACATTTTCAGAAATATTACTACGCCTTGGCGTTCCATTCTTTAATTGCAGTCAGTAAGGTTTCTCTTGAAAAAAAATGTTCATTCGCTTCTTTTAATGAAAATACTAGCAATAATTTCCCCAAATGACCTACATAGAGACTGGCTGCAAAACTTGAGAAGATTTTGACTTCTGACCTCAAATTTTAGATTACATCTTTGCTGGGTTTAATGTTTCAGTTGGCGAAAAAGATTTAAAAACTTACCTTTCTAAAAAGATGGTTTGTTTCCCAAGACGTATTGACTAGTCTGTTTACATTAACGTACACTGTTCGGACAGAATGTTGTGGCACAGTGTGTGTTTGCTTTTTACTATTACTAGGCAACTGTCATGTGAAAAAGCTTGTGCGCATGACTCATACGCTTTTGTTCTTCGGTAGATACTACTGCCCTTCGGGTGGACATGTTATAAGCGCCAATGTAATAAGTAATGTTTTTCAAAAAAACATACATACATACAAACATTCATACCTTGAGAAATACTAGGGGCAAAAATTGCATTTAGTTTTGAAAATTAACAGATCAGCGAGTTTGCCTTGTAAATCGGCAACTCCTTGATACAAATGTCGCCTGCTGCCAGATACGATGTACCTCGATGTTTGTGTAGTCGTACCTCAGCACACACCGAGACAAAGAGGCTATACGATGTTAGCGGCTGCGTCCCCGGCCAAATTAGACTCTTAACTACGTTGTTGCACGGTCACGCCAGGTCGGATTGTTTTTAATCGACCCTTTGCGCACGTTTCCGTCTTTTTGGTTGGTTTTGTGGCCCTCGCTTGCGTTTTCGACGGGTGCCGGTGTTAGTTTGTTCATGGACGTAACAAAGTGGTCTGCTGGACGTCAGAAATACTTGCGAATGCATCGGCCACAGTCACAGGCACTGTCGCATTTGACAGCGCTTTTAGTACTTACTACTTCACTATAAGCGCTGTCAACTAAGGCGGTGCTTGTCGCAGCACTCACACCATGTACGTAAAATAAGATTGGAACTAATTTGGGATAATTGCATTTTCATATTTTTAAAATTTCTCAAAAGTGTTAGGTGCTGTTTAGCTGATTGTTGCAATATTACAAATTACTCTTAAAAACAAGTACTAGTGTGCAACTTAAACTAGCTTACATTTGCAGATCAAACAGATATTACTTCACCATCCACGGAGGCACCGTGGACCAGTGGTTAGGGTAATGGACTCACCCTCGGAGGATGGTGAGTTTGAGACCCAGTTCAAGTCCTTGTAGATCCAGAGTAGCGAATTCACTGTCGGAGGATGGTGAATTCGAGACTCTAGCTTGGTGTTGTGCCCTTGAGCAAGGCACTTTACTCCTCAGTGCTCCATTGGGGTAGTGGGTTATGGGTACCTCATCCTGTAAATGGGCTAGCACCCGTTGGATGATTGACTAAAATAAAATAAAATAAAATTATCCCAAATTAGCTCCAATCGTGTTGTAAAAAGAAAGACGTCTTTTGTCACAGTTAACGTGCCGAGTTCAGAACGCGCAGCATTCCGTTGATAGTAGCGTATTCGCGCTATACCTCGAATAATGTAATAACCTCTGCATGTTTATAAATAATATTGTGGTCGGTAATCCGGAACCGTTAAAACAAAATGAAAATAATTGCACGCGATGTGGCTGATGATTTGCTACTTTAGTAATATTTTAGGAATTTCCCGGTACGATGTCACCCAATATTTTTCGTCAAAAGAAAGACCAGCAGGAGTTCAAAATTTAGAACATAATATTGCTAAAATTGACATTTGAACCTAAGTCGCTACACGTTAATCATCACACTAGTTTTGATCGTTTTCCATATGGTGATGTTCTGTGGTCCAATATTTTTCTGCAATCAACTAGCTACGGAAGCAGTGTATGGTTGTTATAAAGTAAAGAAGAAATTCGGAAATTTATAAGGGTACAATACCAATTAGGAAAACTTCTTTACGAAGACAATAAAAATATTGCCAGCCTTGCAGATTCTGGCGATTTAGAGTGGATATGGATACGATATTCACACTTTACTTGGTGGGTCACGTGCAACATATCTGGATAGGTTAAAAATGGACAGTAAATTGTAGACAAAAGTAGTCTGCATGACACCATGTAAATCATACCAAAGTAACGCTAACTTGAAATGGAATTGACCAAAGTATGTGCACGATATTCTCATTGATATTGAATTAGGCCATCTCTATAAAAAACTATTCCTTAGACAAAAAATAATATTACGTAAACACTACTGGGCAAACTATTAAGGTAATAGAATGTGTAAACTTCCATATGATGAAATGAAAGACACCTAACACTTTCGTTTTATATGTAAATATTTCACTGGAAAGAGAATAATAGAAACGCACAACCCAAGGACCATGGTTCTCACATGACACGCAGGCGAGTGTGAGACAAAATATCCCCAACGAGTATGAGAAATCTGATCCCAGGTCCTTAGGGGTAAGTGATTCTTTCTCTCACATGACTGCACTAAATTTACATTGGCACACTGAATGTCTAACTCTTTCAGCGACTAGTCTACTTCGTGACCATCTAGTATTCGGTCACTAAAGTGAACTCCGTGGCGAGTTCCACCGCCGATACACTGCTACGAACGAGATGTCCGATAGAAGAAAAATTGGCTATATGGTCCAAGTGGCCTGTACATCAGTTATTTGGAAAATTCGGCCGTCTCTTGTGAGTCTGTCACCAAAAACGTACAACATTATTCAAAAGCGTGAAAACGCTGACCTGCTTACTTTGTAATTTAAGTCCGTGTGCCACTCATCGTGCTATTGGATAATATTTTGCCCGTGGAACGAAAGGCTGTTTATCATTCAATCAGAGCTTGAGTACTATATACTGCAGAGTGTGGGACAATTTCTGAGGGTGTGGGGTCGATTTTCCCACGCCGTCGATCCCACACTCCCAGTGAACAGGAATGTGAGAAATTCTTTTTACCGTCATTTAAATGAAGTTTCTTTCTGGCAGCTTGGATTTTAGATTCAGCATTTTATATAGCAGGCCCCTGTAGGAAAATAGATCACAACTTGGGAGACAGTGTCTCAAAGAAGAACTATATTTAAAAACTTTGGAATATAAGGAACACCGTTCAGAAAGACTCACAACTTATTTGTATTTAACGATGTAAGTTCGTTTTTCTTTTGCGTTGTGTGTGTTTTTTTAATCACTGACAGTGCTTTTTCTGCAGTAATTTCTGTGGTTTTAAAACAGTTTCCGAGGTAAATGAATAAATCAAAATTACATACATACATACATACATACATACATACATACATACATACATACATACATACATACATACAAGTTAGACACGCAAATGAGATTTAAATGAGACCGATTCATCATAAATATGATTGAATATTTTAACTTTATGTTTCTGCAATTTTTAGTACACTTCTGGACCACATCAGTTCATTTCATTATGTCATGAATCCACCACAAATGAGTGATTTTTTCACGTCTTATATGATATTTGTTTCTTTTTGACAGCCCTTCCAATAGTCTATTCCTAAATTTTTGATCGGACCATAACAGAGTCATAAAAGGTCTCAAAAATACGCGCACAACATTGACTTGTACAAATTTCTAAATTTTTGCATGGAGTTAATGAGCTAAAGGAGCGATATTTTCAGGTAACACAATTGTTGAAAAAATATTTGACTCTTTCAAGCAATGAATTCTCCTCAAAAACCTGAGTTCATTACCTATTTATTCGTATTTTTGAAGGCCTTAATATATGTTAATGCAATGATTTGTATATCATTGACACATCCCGATCATTACCAGCCAATTTGATGAATCTGTAAATATAATTTGCACCTTCCCCAGTACAACTACTTCAGTGTTTCTTTGATTAGGCAAATTTCACACAAAAAGTCAGCAACGTTTGCACAGGTTAAAGGAAACAACATATTTTACTGTACTGTAAGCAATACTTAAATGATTACAAAATACATATAGCATTCTATATCGATATATGGGCTTTCAGAAAATGTATTACATAAATGGAGTGTATAGCTCAGCTGTTTTCAGCTGATTCGTTGTTTAGAAGGCCCCTACAATAGCCGGATCCCTAAGTGCAAATGCCATTCATTGTGACTATGAAAGGGTTTACTTGTTTGTGCATGCCTGAGGTCGAAATCCTCGTGCTGTTATGGTCGACCTAGATTAAAACTAAAGCTTTCTTATTGGTTAGGGGAATTATACCCATAATCAATGTATGTGACTTAACAAAAAAAAAAGAACTTATTTGTGTAATGAATGTTTGCCTTGTCTCCTGCATGGCAAAGTCATTCTAAGCTATTATATCGAGGTCAGCTGTTTTCGTGTAGGGTCATTAATTTTCTGAGGAAGCTAAGCTGACTGTAAAAGCAAATGGGGATAAAAACATGTTTATTCGACTATTCTGCTATTCAGTTTACCTGACAAAATATGCAGAAACACAACATGTCATCATTGATGTTTTAAAAGTATAACATTTGAAAATTAAAAAAATCTAATAATACCACATGAGCAACAACTTTCACATAAACAGTTATGGCCGCTAAATTTATGTAGAATTGAATTATGTGTTGCACAAATTGCAAATCACCTGCATAAGTGTAAGTTGACACAATCTAGCAGTTAATACTGAAGTTAATGCATGGAATTTATGAGTTAAAGGCATTCTTTTCAAGATATCCATATGATATTTAATATGTCTCTTAATTACCATGTTGAAGAGTTTACTTGTTTCTGTCAAGCTACAGCCAACCTCTCAGCTTGCCATGCTTATTGTTGACGTCGTTTAAAAGTAAAACCTTCTCAGAAGTTGGGAGAATTTCATTTATAATCAAATATGCAACTGATATTGAAAAAAACTACCAAACCTCCTGTTAGTGCAGGAATGCTTAGCTTGGCTCCGTGACAAGGTACCTTCGCTAGTTTTGGGTTCACAGGACAGCATAATTTTGCGGTCAATCTGAGTCCCTGACTCTACAGGTGTCATACTCACTGACACTGGTTATTTGCTGATGTTCTGCTAATTCACAGACAAAATCATTGACTTAGTTTATATGACATTCCTACACTTGAAAGCAAAACACAAGAGCAGTTATATGTGTTGGAGCTAGGAGAAATCTGCAGTCACCTTACTAAAGATATTCCACAGGGAACTCAGTTTACAATGTTACATGTGTTACCATTCTGGATGTGTAATCATCTTTGTTATGGTTTCTTAATTAGTTTGAGTGCTTGTTAATTATATTATGTTTTATTTTGTAGCGAGTAGCGTACTGTTCTTGCGACATACACAAAACAGGTCAGTAGACATATCCGATGACATTATTGGACTGCATTCTAGCACACAAGAAAGAAAACCTTGGTACAAACTCTGTTGGTAAATGGCCAATATGCATTGGTACCTTGTATTTGTTCTCAAATAAACACCCTCTATTTTTGTAAACAACCAATCGTGTTTTGAGCTATGTAAAAGAAGAAGGAGGACTCCCAGGATGACTTTATAATGACAACAGGACAAGCTTAAATTAGGTGTGAAACGTTGTTTCGTCCTTCTTAGAGGACCGACATTGGCCTAAAAACATCCTGTGATCAGAAGACCCTGTTGCCCTTTTGACATTTTGCCATGACCTCGTTCTGCAGGTTTCTGTTTATCGTATTTTAGTTATTCTTATTTGCACATCTTTGGATAAGAGTATGCTTTGCTGAGCTAATATACAGGCTTAAATTCTGTTTGCTTTCGAGAAAGTACACTTTTTTCTGAATTTATTTAAGCTGCGATGTGATAAGTTACTGTCCTGATTATGTTCTTAGATTGCGGTCTAAATATATTCTATTATGGACAGCCTGAAGTGCCGCAGAGCAGAGTCTGCGTCACTTCAATCCAAAAGGCATTTTGCAATGGGACTCTGAAAGAACTAAAAGGAGAAGCAATTGAAAGAAAAGATGACTTTAAGGTAGGAGAGGAAAAACACTAGCCCCCGATGTATTGAGCATGCCTTGCAGAGAATATGGATGTAACACTCAGGGATAGAATCTGTGTACAAGAAGAGTTGTCGCTAGGACATTGGAATGGCCTTCACTGAAACGTAGTCATAAGTTACGAAGTATACTAGCTCTCTATGGTGGTTTTAATAAAATTGTACCCAGCAGCCATAGAAGTAATTAGGGCAGTACCGGATCATAGATCATAGGTATACGTTAGACACTTGCTCATTAAACCATTTTTAGCTCACGTGTGTAAACACGTGGGCTATTGTCATAGCGATGCCTGTCTGTCTGTCCGTGTGTGTGTGTGTGTGTGTGTGTTAGTGTGTGTGTGTGTGTGTGTGTGTGTGTCTGTCTGTCTGTCTGTCTGTCTGTTTACACGATAACTCAAAAACACCTGAACGGATTCAAGTCAGATTTAGTACACTGGTACCATGTGCTACTTGCAAGAACTGATTAGATTTTGGTTAGTGTGGCTTGCATATTAATGAAGTTATGCAATATCGTTTTTTTCCATACAATGGTTTCCCTATGGAGACGGTAATGACAGTGTAGAAATATATCAAGAAATACTGCACAAAATTTCATGAAACTTTTCACAGATGACAATCTAAGAACATTATGATGATACCGTGAGTGTCATGTCAATTATCCTCTCATTTGCATATTTAATGAACTTTTGTTATTAGTGAGATAACTCTGAAATTCCTGCACCAAACTTGATGATACTTGCAACAAATATTGATCTGATATATATCTAATTATACTTCGAAGCATTAGACAGTGTCAAGTTAATAAATAGCTCATTTGCATATTTTATGAAGGTTTGTAATTAGTCACATAACTCCGTTATAACTTCACCAAATGTGATGACATCTGCTGCAGATACTGATCCAACTGATGTCTAACTGTAGTGTAAAGCATTTAGTAGTGTTAAATTAATTAAGGGTTCATTTACATATTTAATGAACTTTGTAATTAGGTATATAACTCTGAAATTGCGGCACCCAAGTCAGTGAAATTGGGTACAGATATTGTTTTGATAAATATCTAATTGTACTGAGAAGCATTTGGCAGTGTCAAGTTAACAAATAGGTCATTTGCATATTTTATGAAGTTTAGTAATTAGTGATATAACTCCAAAATAACTGCACCAAATGTGATGAAATCTGCTGCAGATACTGATCCGACAGATATCTAATTGTGGTGTAGAGCATTTAGTTGTGTGAAGTTAATTAGGGGTTCATTTGCATATTTAATGAACTTTATAATTAGTGATATAACTCCAAAATTAAAGCATTAAATTTGATACAGATGTTGATCTGATAAATATCCAATTGTACTGAGAAGCATTGAGCATTGTCAAGTTAATAATAAGCTCATTTGCATATTCCATGAAGTCTTATAATAAGTCATATAACTCCGAAATAACTGCATCAAATGTGATGAAACTGCTGCACATACTGTTATGACAGATATCTAACTGTGTTGTAAAGCATTTAGTAGTGTAAAGTTAATAAAGGGTTCATTTGCATATTTAGTAAACTTTGTAATTAGGTATATAACTCTGAAATTTCGGCACTAAAATTTTGTGAAACGTGCTACTGATATTGATTTGATAAATATTTAATTGTGCTATGAATCATTGAACAGTGTCGAGTTAATGTAGGGTTTATTTGCATATTTAATGAAATTTGTAATAAGTGACATTACTCTAAAATTACAGCATTAAATTAAATAAAACATGCTACAAATGTTGATCTGATGGATATCTAATTGTCCCATAGAGAATTGAGCAGTGTCAAGTTAATTGACAGCTCATTCGCATATTAAATAACGTTTTGTAATCAGTGATTAAACTCTGAGAGTACTGTGCGAAGTTTTAAAAAAACCTGCTACATATAGTGATAACATGTATCTCATTGTTCTGTGAAGCGTACTACTGTTAATGAACCTGTTGTAAAACACGGGAGCATATTCAGTTCATATCTGGTTTATTTTATTGTACTTGGTGTTACCTAGTCCATTGAGTCACATTGTAAATACCTTCATGAATTTATCATGAGTGTATTGATCCTCATGCATTTGAACGGAATCTATCATGGCGGTAGCACTCGTAGGAAAATCTCGTTTCCATCTGTGTACCAAAATCAGACAAAAGGGAGTAGTTTTATTTATGTCATCATGATCAATAAAAGCAAGAAAAGGGGATTTTTCCAAAAGCCTGGCCAGATTAAGGATTAAAGTGCCTATTGGATACTCCAAAGTCTTGAAAAGTAGTTTGTGTCTTCTATTTTCAGAACTGCTTCAAACCAAGGTTTTCTATGTAGATCTGCACCCAACCCTGGGATATGCTCACCCACAATTTCATCACAAAATCATGACCTAGACCAGGATATGGTGATTTAATATGATTCAACAGTACCAACAGTCAACACATGATCCTGTTGACCATTTGATAATGATAAGAATGATCGCGATCATAAAATAGTGACCATCACAGCAACCATCATTACCATTGTATAAAGGATTGAGAATACAGTGTCTTAGCATCAATATGATTCTATGCAAATGTCACACAGACTATACAGATCAAATTTCTAAGTTCTGATATAGCAATAGATATGTGGAACAGTGGTAAGATCTGAAGGCCAAGAGACTACGAAGAATTTTACTTCAGCATCACCATTCTTAATTCGAAGACATTGTTGTCTCAAAACAGCTAACACATATGCAGCAATTATAAATAGCAATACGTTTTTTCAAGACCAATGCTGTATAATTGGTGAATTCTCATTCGAGGTCATAAAATTATAAAGGATATTTACTTGCTTGCACAAAAACTGGAAACAAACTTTCAACCATTATTTCGGGTGTCTTGCCAAGGGGATTGAGGCCTGAAGAAAATAATACTCAGACTGTGACACAACATGGACATTTTATATCGCTAATGCAGATAGAATAAATGATCACAATCACATGCTTGTGAAATGTAGATGACAAATTGACGACAACTTAACTGTTCAACCAAAAGTCAGTTTATTCGAAACGAGTCCCTTTATTCAATATATAATATATAATAGTCCCAGTTCAAGAATGAACTGGACACAGATACACGAACTTTTTATTGATCAACTAGTAATCTCGTTTACTTTTTTCGATCAAAATGGGAAACTGCTTTTCAAATTATGTTACATGTACAAATTATCACGCTCTTACTTAAGATAGTTATGAAATCTATCGACTAGAAAATGTTCAACATTAAGTCCGTCAGGTAAACAGTAATCGTACTTAAGACTAAAATCACAAGCATTGCAAATTGTACATGTTCTGTATACCCATGGAAAGAGAAAATGAAAAATCTGATGACTAGAAAAAAACCTATATACTAGTATCTGTACACTTGTTTACACTAATAGAGTTCTGCGAAGTGCTGTACTTTGAAAATGAAAAACTTAAAAAAGTTTGACTCATCCATAAAGTCCAAATTACCTGCGAATGTCCCAGAAGGATTATTTCGACTTCATTGTGTCCTGTCGTGGCAAACAGATTCTCACTGACTTGCAACAACCTAAAATTTCTATCACCCTCATTGCAAGCTTGTCTTTTCTGTCGTTGCAGGCTAAAGAAAATTGGATAAGGTTTTTGAAAATATAGCTCTTATACCATGTCTCTCTCATCAGGTGTTCAGAATGTCACACAAAAAGTATTAGATGATGTTTTGTATGTGCACTGCATGATTCACACTGTTTTGAGAAGATAACTTGAAACGTTATAAAATTATGTAAGAATTAACAATACCTTATCAGACTTTCACACTTTGACCTTGAGGAATTAAAGATCATCAAACTGCCAATTACAATACAACAAATATAATCTGGATCGAGGAAGCAGATATCAGCTGACAGGGGCACATGACCTGCATCTAGTGACATAATTGGTCGGTGTGTTGTGAGATCATAAAATCTGATTGTAAGAAGCTAGAAACAGAGAGATGTTTAGATGTAACCGTTTAAGCTAAAAATACAAAATAAGACATAATAACACAAGCGACCTAATGGCAGATACAGGCTCGCTGTGTCATGTAGAGAATAGATATCCGTGACACATGTGTTGATGAAGAAGGTGGAAATCTTTGTATGCTCATTTAAGGATGGCTTGAAAAAAAGGCAAAAATAGCTGCAAAATACACAATTGAAGATTCTATCATAATTTGAACATATCACATTAAGGTAAACCCTAAGAACATGTCGACCAAAGCTATCACAAGACCAGTACATCTTTAGGAAACAGAGTTTTAATCAAATTGGTAAAAATAGCCCCAAAATGCAAGATTTCAGATTGCATCATCATTTCAATATAATAATATCATATAGGGATAACCCCAAGAAACCTGCATCCGAAATATCAAAGCTATTAGGCGAGCATTTTTTGAGTAACAGAATCATTGACAAAAAAATTGTAAATTGTCCCTAAAATACAAAATTGCATGTTTCATCATAGTTTCAATATATCTTAATTACATGACCCCTACATATCCAATCTATCAGATAAGTAGTTTTTGAGAAACAAATAATTTTACCAAAAATCGCAAAAAATTGCTCCCAAAATACAAATATGCAAATTTGAACACTATTTAAGTAACTTAAAGGGGAAGTTACGGGACCGTGGGCGCACAGTAAGGGGATTACTGATGACGCAGTCATTTGTATACACTTGGCGGGAGGTTTGGAATTCTCATAACATCGCTTTGACCGTTGATAAATTTGAATGATCATGATAGGCACTTCCGTGACATATGCAAAGAGGGGTCAAACGGTCGCACAGGGAACACATTTCAAACATATGAGTTGGACGACAAAAAAACCCGGAACATTTTTTCAGTTTATTTTCCACTCAAGTTTAGTCGCTATATAATCACAGACATCGTATATGCAAGATTCAATGACAATGAACGCCTGAAATATGGCAAAATTATGGTATTCTTGGACCAAACACAACACGTCCGATAAGTAGCGTGGCTTTTTTACATTTGAATAGATAATAGATAATCCGGCTTTTATAGAGGACGTTCTTGTTTAACGGAGACCACCCAAAGTGAACTACACATTAAATTTCAAAGCAATCGAACAAGCAGTTTCAGAAAATAAGGTTTTTCGACCCAAAACAGCAAAAACGCTCCAAAAAGACAAATAAGCAAATGTCATCACAGTTAGAATCAATCAAACTGACATCATCCTAAGTAAATTGCACGTCGAATTCTAAAGCAATCAAGCGATTTCAGAGAAGAAGATTTTTTGACAAAAAGAAAGCAAAAAATGCTCAAACAATACACATATGCAAATATTATCCCGATTTCAGCAAACCTAATTGAGGTCACCCGAAAAGAACTGCACATATGAAATTCAAAAACAATCGGACATGCTCTTTCATAGAAAACAATTGTTGACGAACGACGGACAGACGGCCTTACGGACACCTCGATGGAGAATCAGCCTATTTGATTTGCTTCGCGTCGTTGATAGCGGAGGTAAAAAGGATGACATTAACATAACAGGGTATTAAAGAAATTAGTCATTGTTTCATCACAATATTGATAGTGCTACTTTAACCAGTGCAGTACAGTTTATTTTATATGTCCTCTTTGATGTGTTGCAGGAAACTCTCTCTACTAAGCGATCCACATTTCAACAGATAAGGACTTGATAAAAATTGAATGTATGATTTAAAAAACGTGAACTTTAGTCTTAATGTAGAGTATTCAGGGGATGGTATTTCCGAGCAACAAAGTAAGAGTATCAGTAAAGTTTTTTTTTTTCTGAAGTGGGTACTCCTTGTTTGTTTGCTATATTTAGTTGGCATGAGTTTGTAAGCTGTGTAGGGAGAGCTTTGTCCTTATTCAAGACGTATGAATAATGTTGACAACGCTTAATCTCACTTTTCAATGGTTAAAAGACCAATACCGTTATTCATGATTTGTGATTGCTGTTGAAAACACTGAACCTCAGTTTCACAAAGGTCAAAAGAGCACAACCTTATTCAAAGACTGTTATTTATAAAGACGGCAACCCACCACAATGCGTGCAGGAATGTTTGTTTCGCTTCAATCACACATTACCTTGGCCGGTTCATCTGGATGCCGACACACAGATATATCAGGTAAGTACAAAGGAATTCAGACACTCTGGAGTCCATCCAAGTCCCAGACTCGGCAAGTGTGATCATCCCTGACACTAGCAATTTGTTGATTCTGTTCGTTCAAGGACAACGTCATCGACATAATTTCTGTGACTATCCACTACCTGAAAACAAAAAGGAAAAGCTGTTAAAGTGCGAGAGTTTGTGGCAATTAGTCAAATGATATAAATTCACCTTTTTGAAAATATTCCTCACATGAGTTTCATTAGCCTTCGAAAGCCTTCATAGCAAGTGATGATTTATTGTGATGAGACGATTTTTGCAATGTCAGAGGAAATACCAAATATTGACGGAGATACACAGTTGGTGAATTTAAGGAGAAGGATTACAATCCGGTATGAAATAAATTAATATTATTGTTCTGCAATGTTGATCAGTAGTATTTTATTAAAAGCAAATTTCGAGATTGAAGATAATATTTTGTTTCAGAATGAGCATTTATCTTGTCAAGTTGAAACAGTGCTATATTTGCTGTTTTCACACGAGGAAATACCATACATGAGATATAGCGTGGACCTGTGTTTGAGAAACATGGGGCCCGAGGGGCACCGACGTCCTTTGTGGCTCCTCAGTGTTTATTATTTGACATGCATGTGAAGTTTTTCGAAAAACGTCAAATTGTTTGGCATGAATGAACGTTTCTTGAACTGGTTGGTTACTGCTCCAGCATAACAATCACTATTGTCAAATGCTGGAATATGTAAATTCTTATGTGGAATCTAATTATCAACAGGTAAGAAAAAATGTTATCACTGTGTTGAAATCACAGTCATGGCATAACCTAGACGGCAAACAACGATATAAAAAGTAGCGTTTGCTTGCGCATTGTGGATGGCCTCGCTCAGGCGCAGCTCATCGCTGGCCTACAACGGGCAGTTGGGATTGTCTTCCCCGGTAGACCCTGTAGACCAGTACGCGCGCACCCGGAGTATGTCATGTGGTTGCAAGCCTGTCACACGAGTACCAGTAGGACGTACACCCTCTATGGTCACCTCTCTCGTCCGAACATGTTATGCAGAGTTGCATTGAACTTACAAGTATTACTGGTGAGACGTCGCGTGTTTTGCCTGAAAAATGTCAATATTTTTTGTTTTGTTTTGGTAGAGCAATGGGGTGTGACTTTATAAGAATCTTTTTTTCTCTGATGATGAAACAAGACAGGAAGAACAGGTACACAGGATCATGTTTTACTTTCAAAGATTTTATTTATTTCAACAATTCAAGATTACAACAAGTAACAAGACAATTTTACATAATCAAACTTTCTCACGTTAACAAAGGATGAAGAGTGAATAAAATTAACGTTTTCCTGTGGTAAAAATCTTACTTAGGGAGTCGTCATTATTTACGACCTTGGGGGAAGTCAGGGGAATTTCATGGTATTCTGAAATTCTCAGTGAACCCCGTGCCAACCCCAATGCATTTGAGTAACCTAGTCTCTAACACAGAAATTTTGACTGATCCTTCCCCCCCCCCCCACTTAGACCAGTTAAATACCAAGACAATGTATTTGTAACATTTACAAAACTACAGCAATAGTACAAACCTTTCACATCCTGCTAGAATATCATCGGTTACCTAATGACAGTTGAAAAGGATGAAACCGGCAAAAGGAAATTCAAAGTCACAATAAAATGAAGATACAAAAGCTCATGCTGTAACCACTATCCAACCATATAGTATTGTTTACTTTGAATGGGTATCATGACAAGGTTTTCACTAAGATATCTGACAGAGCAGAATTTGAAAGTACAGGAGAACAGTCAGGGGGCAGTGTCAGAGGATTTGTACCCTCTCGTTTTGAAAATTTGAGAGATTTACGTGTGCAATAATGCAGTCTGGTGCAATATGAGAGATGTTTTCAATTTGTGTAAAACTGTTAGAACACCCCAGAGGGGAAAATTGTGAGAGGCGTGTCCCCTCTGCCACGTCGGAAATTTTGAGAAATTAATGAGTTGAATGATGCAATCTGGTGCAATATTAGGTGTTTTCTATTTGTTTTTACGAGGTAAAACTGTTAGAACACCCCAGGGGGAGATGAAGTGACAGGGGGTCGCATTAAGAATTTGGGAAATTGATGAAATGGTGCAATCTGAGAGGTATTTCAATTCATTTTGTACCAAAAACTGAGCAACCCCTTTTTTCTCTCAAATTTTGAACAACCCCCTTATAGCTTTCAATTTTTTGAGTGACTACCCTCACATTCCTCTGACCCCCCCTCCAGGCCCTTATGTTAAATTACTCTAAAAGACCCATAAAAATATTCTTGATGCCTTAGAACTAAATTTGTGAACAACATGTACAGTAAAAGTGGTCAACTTCGATGCAGTCTTGCTCATGCATTTTAATGGGGCTTGAACTCACAATATCTACAATACTAATTCGCCTAGCTTAGCAGTCAGTTAAAACCCCCACAAATAGGCATTTCAACTAGCAGCGGCCTGGTGGCTCATGTAGCTGTACTGTGATAATATTCAAGAGAATCCATAGGATAGCTAGGTGTGTGCCTCAATCAGGCAAAGCAACAATTAGCAATAATAGCAATAAAAATATATATCAATTTCTGCAAGTCATTTAAAAATATACCACAGTATTGCTCCTATCTGACGAACAAAAAGAGGTATTCCTATTTCCACTTATTCACTCAAAATGCTATTGTGTTTGCAAAGAGTTTGAACTTTCAATTTTCGTAGGCAGAATTCCCTTTTAACAGCCACTTTTTAATTTTGTAAATCAACAGTAAAAATTTGATGGTCCTTGCTTGAAATGTTATGATTTACTTAGAGTTAAGTTGTACGCAGATGAGCCAAGAATACAATGTGCAATATACACACCAAATAAACTGGTGAGAAGGAAACTAACAAAAGCTACATTAACTTTCAAATGTTGGACGTCAGAGAAAAATTGAAAGATTTCAATAACTTCCTAGTTGTACGAGTAGTATGTGTAACATTAAACGTGAAAACTTCTTGGTTTCAGATAAAAATGTGCCACTATATTTTGACAATTACTGCAAGCAAAATATATTGTAAGTCAACATTGTCTACTGCAAAATCAAAGTTGTAATCAAAAGAAGGCAACCACTGGTAATTGGTAGATGATAACTGATAAATTCGAACCTTGGAAGGAGTAAATATATGCAGTGTACTGATCAAAAAAACAATATGGTGTCAGAGGGATAGGTCGTCAACATTAATATCATTGTTTATTCTGTTTTTGTGGTGAAGTGACCTGATATTATCATTCATCACTCATCTTATGCAATCTACGCATGATTTCACTCGGCTGCCTTCATCTTTGTGAAGATTTACTTAATTAAGTGATACCATGACAGGTTTTTTGTTTATGTAACAAAATGATTGGAACTGATACAAATAAACTGGAGTCTGTTTTAATGGTGTGGTGCATCTTGCCATATGCCTTCTTGTGGATTGAAATTCCTCATCAGTGTATGGGGTTTCCTCCACGAAATATTTGCTAAAGTTGATCCACTACATAAAACATAGCCTCACAACTTTTTTCTAAATCATATTTCACTACAAATTGGCACCAAATAAATCTACATTATTTTCAGTGTCTTCAAAATTGATTTACAAGGTATTCAGGGTTGGAAAAGGACATTAAAGCTTGCAGACTAATATATTGGCTCCAAAAATAAAAAATCATTGGTTCCTCCAGTTTGAAAAATGATTTGGCTTACGTAGTCTCCAGGGATTTTTATAAGAAAATGCAAAGCTATCAGATAAACACCAATTAGACAAAAGCACTTTTTGACCAAATTTGACAAAAATTGCTCCAAAAATACAAAATTTTGCATTTTCTCACTGTATAAAAATATCTGACTTAAGTCATCCTAAGGACCTGTATACTGAATATCAAAAAGTCTGACAAGGAGTTTTGAAGAAAAAATAGATCTACAATGACAAAAATAATTTCAAAAATACAAAGTTGCATATTTTGGCACGATTTTACAAAAAATTATTGCTGTCATCTTAAGGTACATGTATAATTAATATTAATGTGTCTGACCAGAACTTTTGAATGATATTTTGGTTAAATATGATTGCCTTACAATTTAACTGTTAAAAATTTCATAACAATATGGACAATTGTCAATAAGGTTATCCCTGCAGAACAGTATATTTAGATTTCTGTGGCAATACTAGAGTTTATTTGCTTCTTCAAGCATAACCATTGTTTTCCTTGACATAAAGTAAACTTCAGCCTCCTCCAACAACACAATTTTGATGTAGTCTACAACAAACCTTGGTGAGAAAAATAGAAATATAGATATACATGATAGGGCTAGCCCATAAACCTGTGCACAGTAACATTGTAAATGTAATTCAATAGAATGTAATAGTTCAATAATTATATGAGTTCTGTGTGCAATAAAAAATATTTGTTAAAATACTCTTATTTAGCACTGGTGTTGATGACCTCC
>LD352522.1:124213-146846 GCA_001465055.1 Ptychodera flava | reverse complement strand
GCATGGCACAAACATGTTTATGGTCTAGGAACAAGTCTACCTATTGCACTGACCCGTTTGAGTACAATTTCAAGAATGCTTATACAGGTCGATGAAATTCTGTTGAAAACTATTTATACTTAGTTTCAAAACTTTACACGTAACCAAAACACTGACAACCGCGGCCACTCTACTGTAACAGTGGATTAAGCCCACTTGATGCAGTAAGATTTGTACAAAGGTAAAACCAGCTCTATCTGGGGTTGTAAATGAAAATTTACGATTGGCACACTGTGTTTAACATTTAGCTACGATGTCTAAATTTATAACACAGGGTACCAAGCGTTAAATCTCATTTACAACCCTTTGCAGAGTCTGCGTTTATTTTACACAAGCAGAATTTCTGACTGTATCAAGTAGGCTTAATCCACAGTAAAGTAGCCACGGGTGTAACTTGTTTTATATCAGTCAATGTGAACATAATCGCCACCTAAGTTAAAACGTCGTAATCCCGACTTATAGGAGGTGCCACTACAGTGTGGCTCACAAAGGTTTGTATGAGTACAACATCGAAATACACAGAAGACTCCAATTTTTAACATTAAACCAAACATCGACTTTATAGAATAATAATACTCACTTGTCTTAGTTTACTAGGCTATAGCGTGTATTCAACGGTCATATACCATACCATTAATAGCAGCGTACGTTCCAGATTGGTAGGAGCAATCATGATGCAAGCGGAGGCCATTTTGCAGACGATAGCATTTTTATTTTAGCGTCGAGCAAACGAGACACACTTCGAAATCCGAGAAGATAACTTGCAAAAGCTTCAACTAAGGCTTCAATAGAAATCAATTGTATACATGGTTTTCTGCATGAAGCAAAATATATTTAAGAGAGAAGTAAAATGGATTTATAATGATCAGATCAAATGTTGACCTCTAAACAAGCCTACTGAATTCACATAACCAAGTGAACATGTTCATAATACTGTTAGCTTTGTCGCTCCCCAAAGTAATACTATCATTTGGTTCTTGCCACAAACATGTTTGTTATCTAGCTAGGTTTAATAGAGCCTTTTGAATACAATTCCAACTTCAATGCTTGAACAGGAAAAAGCGTAAATTGAAAAATTATGATTACTTAGTTTTAAAAAATTACACATCACCACGAAAGTACTTCTGTACCTGCCGATGAGAAAACATATGAATAGAATTCTTGCAACAAAAAGGACACTCTATTTACTACAGATATATTACAGGCCGTGGGCCATAAATCGATAACATTTAATTCTGGTCATGCCTCCAAATACTCATATCATGGCATGTCGGATCATGCCATGAATCCACGACTCGTTGTCTTATAATCTGACATGTACTTACTGCTTAAATAAATCGATCAAAATGTAAGCATACACTCTATGCAGTGATCGGAGTCAACACACAACGGACGAAATTACCTAAAATAAGAGACGGGAAATTAAAATGTTATCACTTTGTCGAAATCAGGCCCAGCTCATCGCTGGCCTACAACGGGCTGTTGGGATTGTCTTCGCCGGTAGAACCGACAGATCTACCACCAAAGAATTGGATTTCCCGGTACCAGGTGACTATGGTCTATGGAGGCTATCGTTCTTCTGTCGATTGAAGGAGCCTTTTGTACCAAAAATTCGCGATGGCGACTGAAGTACCATCACTTTCAAATTTATATTTACTAAACATGTTTCAATACACTGGGTAAACAGGGTAAAGGTTAAAACGTAAAAATTGGACAAATCTGACGATCAAGATGGCGTCGGTTTTGATTCTGATTCTTCCCTTAAAGCCCCAATAGCTGCTAATTTTATGCATTATTTTCATGATTTTATTTTCAAACCAGAGTTGGTTCGTTTAAATGTACTTGCTGAAGGACGTGTATTGAAGTATCACTGCTCGCTGATTTGGACCATGCCTACACGTTTAAACACGTTTAATAATAAATGGGTGCCGCACCCATAAAATGGCGCCCCCACGGGAAATTACAAAAAACAGTATTTTCCTGCACATATACATCGTGATCATAACAGACACATGTATGATGCCATTTACTTGAATGCACCACACGGTGGCTAACATTATCAATGTTCAACTGACATATGCCTTCAATTCAGCGCATGCGCAGACGGTAGCTTTAGCTAACTTTACTACAATTCAACTAAAATCACGCAAAAATAGATAAAAAATTTTTTTTTTTTAAAATACAAGACATATATCACACAATTTGGTTATTTCTGACAATATTTTAACTAAACGACCACCCATGCCAAACATCTGAGGTTTTCGGCACACCAATTCTTAGTTCACGCATATAGAGGGGGGCTAGTTTCTATTGGATAGGGCAAGTCGTGTGGATATGTTTTGATGAGAAAGAAGACCAACGATGAGGCCTCGGAGAATGAAACGTAGTGTATGGAAAAAAAAATATTACAGAAATAACGGACGACGCGCTAAGCCTCGCCCGTTATTTTTTGGTTTTCCTCTCGCCCTTACCCATAAATAAACGTTAATTGTCAGCCCGGAGTCTGTTATTTCCATTATATTATCAACTGTTACATTAAAGTGGCCGCGATTGTCAGTGTTTAGTTACGTGTAAAGTTTTGAAAGTAAGTATAAATAGTTTTCAACAAAATTTTATCAACCCGTGTAAGCATTCTTGAAATTGTACTCAAACGGGTCAGTGCAATAGGTAGACCCTTTCCTACAACATCGTTATCAATATCTTCAACCGGTTTTGGATCACGTTCCAAGTGATTGAAGTTTATTTATATTGCATTTCTCTAAATGATTCAAAAGAGTGCAGACCAGTGAAGCCACAAATACATACCGAGTTTATCAATTTTTATTTTCACAATATCATATATATAAGAAGAACCCCTCATAAACATTCTTGGCCTTTCAGGAGCGATGACAATGTGGTATTGCAACCAGAGAAAATAATTTACAAAAGCGTTGCAGTATGCCGCCTCTGACGGAAATCATTACACATGATGGGCCACAAACAGCTATAAGATGTTTAAGACACAAGCAAAAGCCAAAACAAGCTCATGCATTAACTGGCTTTACACACCCACTTGAAGATGTTGATAACGATGTTAAGCACCATTTTGTGCATGGCAAAAACATGTTTATGGTCTAGGAACAGGTCTACCTATTGCACTGACCCGTTTGAGTACAATTTCAAGAATACTTATACAGGTCGATGAAATTCTGATGAAAACTATTTATACTTAGTTTCAAAACTTTACACGTAACCAAAACACTGACAACCGCGGCCACTCTACTGTAACAGTGGATTAAGCCCACTTGATGCAGTAAGATTTGTACAAAGGTAAAACCAGCTCTATCTGGGGTTGTAAATGAAAATTTACGATTGGCACACTGTGTGTAACATTTAGCTACGATGTCTAAATTTATAACACAGGGTACCAAGCGTTAAATCTCATTTACAACCCTTTGCAGAGTCTGCGTTTATTTTATACAAGCAGAATTTCTGACTGTATCAAGTAGGCTTAATCGACAGTAAAGTAGCCACGGGTGTAACTTGTTTTGTATCAGTCAATGTGAACATAATCGCCACCTAAGTTAAAACGTCGTAATCCCGACTTATAGGAGGTGTCACTACAGTGTGGCTCACAAAGGTTTGTATGAGTACAACATCGAAATACACAGAAGACTCCAATTTTTTAACATTAAACCAAGCATCGACTTTATAGAATAATAATACTCACTTGTCTTAGTTTACTAGGCTATAGCGTGTATTCAACGGTCATATACCATACCATTAATAGCAGCGTACGTTCCAGATTGGTAGGAGCAATCATGATGCAAGCGGAGGCACATTGTTGCAGACGATAGCGTTTTTATGTTAGCGTCGAGCAAACACGACACACTTCGAAATCCGAGAAGATAACTTGCAAAAGCTTCAACTAAGGCTTCAATAGAAATCAATTGTATACATGGTTTTCTGCATGCAGCAAAGTATGTTTAAGAGAGAAGTAAAACGGATTTATAATGATCAGATCAAATGTTGACCTCTCAACAAGCCTACTGAATTCACAAGACCAAGTGAATATCTTCATAATACTGTTAGCTTTGTCGCTTCCAAAATTAATACTATCGTTTGGTTCTTGCCACAAACATGTTTGTTATCTAGCGAATGTTGGTCAACAGGTTTAATGGAGCCTTTTGAATACAATTTTTAACTTTAATGCTTGAACAGGAAAAAGCGTCAATTGAAAAATTATGATTACTTAGTTTTAAAAATTACACATCACCACGAAAGTACTTCTGTACCTGCCGATGAGAAAATATATGAATAGAATTCTTGTTACAAAAAGGACACTCTATTTACTACAGATATATTACAGACCGTGGGCCATAAATCGATAACATTTAATTCTGGTCATGCCTCGAAAAATCTGACATGATGCATACTATGATAACATTCACGACGGACCAAATGAACACTTTAGACCGAACACATTTATAATAACACGAAGATCAGAGACACAGACATCTGTTTTGGTTAAAATTTGCCCAGATTGTCATCGAACCAAATAACATCGATCTGTTTCATTAATTAATGATGCCATTAATCACACAGGTGCAACAAAACTGTCGAATTCATAAAAAAAACACTGACAAGTACCCTAGTTGCTTTGATTTATGTACAAGTACTCTAGTCGCCGTGAATTTTGTACAAATCCTGTGCAGAATCTCACGTACGTCCCCTTTCAAGGCAGCCAACAAAGCTGCTGATATGTTCGCAACGGTTTTTGTCGGCTAGACATCAGTCTGTCCAGAATCGCAGAAATGTAATCTTTTGCCATACCAAATTGTCAATGCACTTACAATCAAAGAATATTTTGATAAAGAGTTATAGATAATTTACAAAATTCTCGTTTTACACATGACGACGAAAAGTTGTACCTAATACATGTCAGATCATCTTTAGTTCTGTCAATGCCTTCCTAAAATCAAATATGATGCACACTGACAATAACATTCAAGACAGACCACATCATTCACGAAAGAGAATTTTCTTTAAACAACAAAGTGAGTGGCAAAAACATTCGTTTAGGGTGTAGATTAGTTCAGCATGTCATCGAATCAAAAAGCATAATTCGTCGTGCTATAGTGTTTCAGCTAGACAAAAACTTATTTCAAACCTTCGTTGTTTCCAACTAAGTTTATTCTACAGAGTAGTATTTTCTTGGCTTGCCCCTAGCCGTCAAAGATCTACTTATCATTTAGTGGATCTTCGTTGGATGTCTTTCAATTCGATGGGGATTTGAAAATCAATGAGCCTTGTTTTATTATTCGCAGGAATACAATTTGCCGGGTTGAATGCTGTGAAGAGGAGTTTACTTGATTCATTGTCAACTCTTAAGTCAGCAGTATGGTTGTCATTGTGCCAATAAATTATACTTGCCTCTTTGATATTGAGAATTTCAATTGCAAATCATTCACCACTGTTTATTAACCTTTGCAAATGGTATTGTATATCTGCTAATGCTGTGAGCGGTATAATTTTAAAGATGCAGTGTGATTCCGAACAATATCAGCATTGGGTTTAGCCTCTACGTATAATTAGTTTGAGGCAACACACTTTCATGATATCACTGCTACAGAACAACCCAACCTTGTGCCCCATGCAGATAGCGAGTCAGGGGAAACTGAAGTCAATTGCACTGATTTTATACTCTGATAGGGTGAAAACATATACAAGAAAATAATTGCATATTTGGTCAAAAGACGATAGTCTGTAAATTACAATGACACAAGTTTTATCCTTTAGTTATGATATAGATAAGACTAAATAACTTGTCTGAACAACTCTGTATTGGACCGATGCATGGTTATGTTACATTCTATCTGAATTTAGAGCACAGGGTGCTAACCGAAAAATTTACAACCCGAATTAGAGCTGGGTTTTTCCTTCGTACAAAGAAAATTTCTGACTGTATCAAAAGGGCTTAATCAACAGTAAGGTGACAACAGATGTAATAAATTAAGCAGATTTCGAACTAGCAACGTACGGTACCCAGTCACCTAGCGAAGTGGTGCAATAGCCTAGCTAAGTTGTTCGCATACTTGCTTTTTTACATCTCACACAAACTTTATACGAGCAATACAGTGAACATATCATTTTCTCGGTATACTTGAACCTGCTTTCATGGAATAGAGTGTGCACAAATTTTGTACACTAGCTGTGAAAGATCCAGATTTGGTATTGGCACGAGAAAATTCACAAAGCTCGTTAACTGCTATGCTATTTCATACAATCTATCAAATTCAAATTTGAAAACCTACTGTATTTTCCTAGCAAAGACGTCATCCAAAAAAAAAACAACGTGCAAACATCAAGAAACATTGCCCTAACAATCTTTGACAAATTGTGTTCAACCATTCTGACATAGACATCAAAGCGAAAATACGCCTTTGACCCTTTTATAGCTTTGTGGTTTTCACGATTACTTGCGCCCTCAATCGTTCGATATGAATACAGCAGCAGTAACACAAAATCGTGTCCAATCTTTCCTTCTTTCCTCTTATTCATGGGCCACATGTGAGCTATTTTGATATCGATATCGGTGCGTCTATCGATATCTGTCTGAGACACATTCTCTGTCTTTCACATCTTTTGACAAGCACAAGTCATATGAAGGTACATAGATATATCTTAAGTAAACTTCTGCGCGACCTTTAAGGAATACAATGATGCAATGACACAATTTGTTATCCACTTATTTGTTTATCAGTATTTTATAAAACAAAGGGCGTACATTAAAAGCACAAGTAAGATCATTTACTCAATTTTAAGAAGGTTTTATGCTTTATCCCCCTATTGCCATTGTACTATCTTTAAATTATGCTCTTACAATCATCTCCGAACCCTCTTTAGTTATGCATTAAAGTTCGATTCTCGAATAACTTGTACACAAATGGAACCCCCCACTGGTCTAAACTGTTGCTAATTCAAAGCTAAAAAATGATGTCTTACAATAAGGGTCCTTGCAAGTTCTCCATTATCTTAATTACCCTTTGCAAGTCCTTCTGTGTATGGACTAAATATATAATACAACCTCATAAGAGTATAGCTACGATGAGCACTGTAAATATTTCACTGTCTGTTAATATTTCGGGAGATTCATGAACTTTAAGTCGTTTAATCTCGCTATCATGTTTGTGAGTTAGTGATTTACTACATCTTCTTCCTTTGCCTAAGTGTGTAATCCCAGGGGAAATAACTTTGACAAGACATGCGAACAATAATATGGTTACTGAAAAATACCGAGGTGATAAATGTGTCAAAATGCCTGGGCAATTACTTCTGTTTCACACAGTGGACGTTGTAAATATTATGGCACACTCTAACTGTTCGCTCCGAAAGTTGGACACTGAACCACGACATTGTATTGAATTCAAACCTACCATACTTTTTTGACGATAGACTTGTTCGTTAACATCGGTTTATCATTTATTTCTCAACCTTATTTCACAGAAGAAATTTTGATCACAGGCGCCTTCACTTCCACAAAAATCGTCCCGGTTCGAAGATAAATTCATTCACAAGATATTTACTCAACCCTTTTGTATGATTATGAATATGATGTTGATATGATTAGGACTGTTAAAACAATATTCCTAGTCCGAATGAATAATATAAGGGATGAAAGTGTGAATACATTTTCATTCGTAAACAAACATTTTTATTTTTCAGATAAACATCTACTAGGTTCATTCGCAAATTTTAGTGAACTGCAAAAACTTCAAAAACCGTGCTTCACCACTGCTTTAGCGAAATTTGAAGAAGTCATCTCTGGGCATCAAATGCTAAATATGGAAACTAATGACATGAATTTAACAGGAGAACTTCTTACCAACTAGACTTACGTCAGGCGAAGTGGTAAAGAGTGCAGAATTTGTAGCAAGTGGCCTGTAATATCCAAGGCTGTTTATTGTTTATTATAATAGTAAGTCCACTGTAGCTAGTGAACTAAAAGGCCTGAGAGCTTCAAATTAGATATTTTTAATAATTCCTTGTCGAGTTCTGCAAAGCAAGCCGGACACTCTATCGAATCCCACTGTAGCTGATAGTGTTCACTCAAGTATGGCAAACTGTCTCGCGTAGTGTTGACTTCAGCGTAAATGTTGTATAGTTAATGAATGAATGAATGAATGAATGAATGAATGAATGAATGAATGAATGAATGAATGAATGAATGAATAATATTTCGATATCTGTGTGTGGGGCGGAACAAAAATTATCCCAAAAATTAAAGGTTTTCTCTATCATCTTTAAATTTTTGACATGGATATGTAATAACTCGCGGTACATTTGTAGTGAACTCAGCATAGCTAAGAGAACACAACAAGATTTGTTACTTACCTTGTTCATAATCGCCAAATGGAGAACTCCCCTTGCATCAAATGTTTCTTGCGTCGTATAAACATTGCTTTTATTTGTGCTGCATCAAACACTTCATTTCATCTCGTCTCTGACGCAGCATAAAACGTAAAACTGCGATCCTACCACTGCATGAAAACCCAATAATTCAGATAAATTCACATTAATGAGTTGCCTGTATTATAGTGTAATACACGTGAATTCACATGAATCCACATGAATACAGGCTTGCTGAATACAAAAAATGGATTCTTGACTGTATTCATCTGTATATGCACTCTTAAGCTAAAATATAGGCAATAATCCATGTTAATACAGTAAGTATTATAGGGTTTTTATGCAGTGTACCTTACTTCAATGAATATCGCAACAAAACTTATGCAACCGTATCGTGTAAACAACAGTATTTAACAACTGTCACATTCTATTCTATCAAAATATACCACTCGAGATAGTAACAACACAAGAAGTTGTAATATTATTAAGCAAATCAAGGGTGATCTTTAGCCCTTTATTATTAGTTGGCAAACTATATCTTTGATGCTTATAATATGAGAAAAGATACAATGTATAATTTAGAAAGATAAACTCCTCTCACTCAGAATACTGTTGCTTTTTCTATTTATTTATTTCTTGTTGAAATTGGTTTCCTGTGTCTTATAAGCCCAAGGGGCTGGATGTGGCAAGTTTTAACAGAGTACTACACATTGTACTACACATGTGGGCAAATGTAAACTTTAAGCCCACGTAGGACACGTTAATAAATAAATACAATACAAAATACAATTCGTTGTCAAAATAACATTGATTGGTTTCACCTCAATTAGGAAAAGGTTATCGAATTAGAAATCAGTCGGGTAAGATTTCCTGTACATTTTGAAATCCGCACGCCTTTAAATACGAGTATATTGAATGTCAGCACTATTTCTAGCTCATGTTCTTTGTTAGAATGTGTGCCTCTTACTCGCTGGCATTTATCACTTGTATCGATAAAAACGGTTGATTTACATCTTTTGATTGGATGGTGAGTATTCACCAAATAGCCTCACTGAAACATTTATCCGATTTGATCTGAACTGCTGTACGTTCCACACAGGCTAAAAACTTTAAGGCAAAAATCTTTTGCATCCGATTAATAATACAGTCTCTTCTATGGTATTCAGTGGTGATATACCGATTATCGTCTATGATTTTTTTCTCAGATGTAACCTGGTGACCATCGTGACCTTTGGCATGTACGGCAAGGACTCAAAAGTTAATTTTTTGGTTTTTCATTCAATGTCGACATAGGATGCTTGGTTCGGGAAACTATGAAAGTAAAATGATTCAATGGGCATACGAAATCTAAATTCGAAGGTAGCTCCAAGTTGGAAATAAATTCAACGCAATCACTGCACTGGTCCTATTGACCAATGATAGCCATGCTTACAATAGCCCTTACCTGACCCTATTTTCGTTAGCAGCGCAGCCATGGTAGAAATGGGTCAGAGAACTAGTCTAATTTCCATACAGAGACAGCGCATTGTCATGGCACTACTGCTGCCGCATTAGATTAGAAGCTGTGTGCAAACAGTGAAATGACATCAATGCTCAGAGGTCAGGGAGGATCACCACAAATACTTGTAGCATATTAAGCTAAAGTTATTTAATATACAAATATTTGCAAAAAGCATGACAATATTAATTGCAAAGTTAAGGTATTTTTTATCATTTTGTTTTGAAATTTAGCGAAATTATTTTCAAAATTTAAAATATATAATAATATAATTCTTAATAGTTTCGAAACTTGTAGATCTTAATTCCTTTAGAGTATAAAAAGCTCTATTTCCTAAAATAACGACTTTGGAACACGACGAATACTACATAGTACAAATAGCTTTTATATATGCCGCTTCAAGTTCGTGCGTGAAACACCTTAATACTTTTCTGATGACAAATAATTTAGCCTAATACAAAATATCCTTTGATAGTTTACTACATCAGCACTTTTCTTGTAATTTTACAATTTTGATAACAGAATCACTGACAAGGGCTAAAATAAATATTCTTGATTTATTTACTTTATTGTCCCCTAAATCATTCAATATATTCTACATGCTACAGCAAATGTGTAAGTGATAAAATTGAAAAGAAGTAATGTGAAAAACATGACACATTTCCAAGATTTAAGTCATCTAAATTGAAATTTTGATTTCAAATTTCGTGAAAAAGAGACAATTGTTTTCATGTATCATTACATATTGTTTTAAATGTTGTTGCCTTCAATTTGGTGCTGTCATGTAGTAAATATAATATTCTGCTCGCAAAACTTTCATTAGACACAGACAAAGATTTCAAATAACTTGCAATAGGGTTTAAAACTCTCAATTTTTTGTCACAAAAACTAAAGCAAATAGACCATTGCTACTCTTCTCAGATAGGCTTTTCATCCCTCACAGCTACCGCATATATATCTGCGTAATTTTCATTACAATTGTCTACTTAAACACCCTTTGAACTCGTGTATATGAAACTGGTACATCGAATGCTTTTCCAGATACTATCCTTGTTAGATACTCAGGTGTTATGTTTGAAAAACCTCACAAAATAAGGAAATAGGGAATGATCATAAATCTACTCTTCTTATCCATACTAATGCATAATTAATCATAAATCAACGTGTACAATTAAAAAACAAACTTGTATCCTCAGATACTGTCTAAACAACGAGGAAATAAAAGTGCAACACATTTCAATAAAAACAATAGCTAAAGAGGAGAACAAATAAAAATAACATTTGGATCAACATCTGAACTCCAGTGATGTATACTATAGCAAAAAAGTAACACAATGCCACAAAATGTCCAGGCTATAATCATTTACCTCAGGTCACTTAACAATATTAGTTTCATAATCGTCTGTTATAATTCGTTACAACATGGGGATTATAGTCACGACGACACACTTTAAAAGTAATCATATAAACTTTAAAGAAATGATACATGAATGTGATGTCCGGTTATTTCCGTGTACATCATACGGTTTGACGGCGATGAATCAATTGGATGAAGGATTCTCATACGCATTATAGAAAGTTTTAAAAAGGAAATTAATAAATCAATTTTGTTCACACAATCAGTATACAAGATATCGATAAGAACTTGAAATGGGCGCCCGTTGAAATGTTTAGTATTGAAGAAGCATCCTAATGTCTTAAGCTGTGGATTTTGACGTAACATGTACGGGATGACTTGACAGAAAAAACAGTTTGCGCCTAAGGAAGTTTTATAGACAAAACCTGAAAATGACGCATGGAACAGAAAAACAACCCTGAAAACTAGTACTGTTAAGACAGTATGGGTACCTAACTTTAAGCAGACTGTCAGGACTTCTTCTTTGCCAAGACTTTGAGATTACAAAGTCTTAGTGACAGTCTTGCGAAAATTTTGTCTTCTAAGCATGTATCTGATTTTTACGATTTGTTTTCCACGTATTGTCATTAAAGTCTTGTGTTGCATTATTGGGTTAGCAGTGCATTACTACATGTAGCTCAACGAGACATTTTTAATTTATAGGATTGAAATTCCCGTGCGATTGAATGTAATCGCTTAATTTTATTCTGTTTATATAACTGTTCTCACTCTCCTTTAAGCATTCGGATATATTCTTTATGGGTCTCAATAATCCCCGGTGAAGATTTTAACTTCTCTTTCATTTCCTTTGCTCTGTCGAACTTTCCACCTATATACCGTGTATCCAGCATATCTTTGATACGTTTCTTCCATTCGTTAACATCGCCTTGTCGGTCGGTGTCGTCAACCCCGACGTTGACAACCATGTCCTTCGCATCCGAGCCAAAAATTATTTCTACGAGATCAGCGAGGCCGGAGTGCTTAGTAATGAGGACTGGAAGTCCGGCTGCGATGGCTTCCATACCAACCATGCCAAAGGGTTTACTCCTCCATGGCATGATGAAGAGATGACTTTGCTTTAGATCTTGCATTATCTCCTTCTGTGTAGCATATGGACGCAGGTTACACTTGAGAGCAGCTGATTTCTTGTGTTCGTTAATAAAAGCATAGGCCTCTTTATGCTTATTCTCTGGGATGCCTCTGATGTCCCATTGCGGACATTGCAGACCAGGCACCGAGTCATACGCTTTGCAGACGTTACCAAGGGCTTCTGCAATGACGTCATATCCTTTCAGGTGACCAACTTTATCGACTCGACCGAAGGTTAGGATTCGAACCGGTTGGTTTGGTTTAGGTGGTTTTATTTCCATCCTAAAGAAACATTCATCGGGATGGGTAATGTACAGTTTGTGTTCCAGTTTTGTATTTTCCAGGCTTCGAAACTTGCCATCGTAGTTGTTGTATATACGAGGACCCACGGAAAAGAAGACGTCTGATTTCTCTGCCCACTTTATGATATCTTTTTCCTTTTCTTCGATTGTCTTCGGATTAGTGCCGTCTTTGAAAACGTCCGTATCTTCTGGTATGGTGTGAAGAAATTGGAAAACCCTCTTCCCAGCCAGTCTTTTCTTTCCGATATCAACCGCTCCCTCTGCCGTTACCGGTATGTGACCGATAATGACTTCAGGATTAATTTTTTCCAGCGTCGGGAAAACCGCAGAATGAAAGGCATTAATAACATCTAAGTTAAGGTCACGTTTGCCTTTCTTGATAGCGTGAATCATGGTTATGCCTTTATTTTCTTCATCTGACATTTTTTCATCTCTTTGTAATGTTGTCACGTAAACGTCGAAATCAGAGTCATTGGCTTGTTTGGCGATTTGTCGGTGAACGCTGGAAATGCCACCGTTAGATGTTCCCCATTCATCGTTCAAAATAAGGACACTTCCACTGTTGACGAACAAAATGGAAACAAAATTATATCGAAAGCAAGCGTACGCATATTCCAACTTGTTATGTTCTTTCTCGCGCGCCTATGACATCTTCCTGCTTGTTACTTTCTCAACATGATCCTGTTCATCTTTTCATCTTTTTTGAGTTTCATTTTTATCGTGTACCATGCAGGCGCTGTGGATTTTTATGGAGTATTATCTGTGCGAGTATTGCTGTCATCTGTGCTGTCATGTATGTGTTACACATCGAATAAAAAGACACTGCTCTGATAAGTAGAAGGTACCATCATTTCACCCTACAGCGTTTATGCGTGCGTAAGAGCAGCTTCAGTATACGACAAAATGAAGCTTTTATTTATTGAATATTTTTCTCGTACATTAGAGAAATTAGAATATTCTTTCCTTGTCTGCTATACCTATGAGTAACGCAGTAGCCGTTTTATCACTATATTTCGACATAGCAATATACCGTAAAATACCAGTGATAGACAACTGAACAACGACAACGCCAGTCTCAACATAACAATTTACAGTAGAATAACATGGACGGCGAAAATTATACATTCGAAGTTCAAACTTACATGGCAGTGACTGTGACTCTCTAAGATATCAAGTGTAGATTATTGATAACATGTGTTTACAATACGCTATGACACCAGATTCCCTCTGCCGTCGCTGTACTGGTTGACATGACACAAGTATTGTCGGTAATACTGGGTTTAAAACAGGTGTAGGTTATCATGACTTACCAAATATTTTGTTCTGAACCACCATCTGGACCGTTACCGCTCTTACTGCCTATAGAAAAGCATAAGCTAAAATTTCTTATTTTAGATATTTTAGTCGCTCTTTGCTAATGGTTTTGCATTTGTTGATACGAGGCGCCAAATGTAAAAAAATAATTTACACAATCACGCTTGTTTCAGAGATAGATGGAAAATGAATAAAGCAGAGTGTAAAATAATATACATACATACATACATACGTACATACATACATACATGCATGCATGCATGCATGCATGCATGCATGCATGCATGCATACATACATACATACATACATACATACATACATACATACATACATACATAGAGCCTGGACTTGGACAAAGGTCGAAAATTTACATTGAGCCTCGCTTTCGAGACACACAGCTGAAAACATTTACATTCAGCCTGATTTCATATAGCTGCAAAATTTTATGTATAGATGAATTCTGTCGGTGAAGTGATTCTTGAACTCAGATTACGGTACAATGAGAAGAGGTACCATTGGTACCTTTTAAATACAAACAAAAATACAAATCGCTTTGACGTATTTTTATCCGAATATTTGAAACCAGTTACGAATTACTTCTTAAGAGCTTTATCTTTGTAGGAAACAAGAAATGAAAGAAAAACGCTCACCCGCCCCTGCTTGTTTAGATGGTTGAGGTCGAGCTCCAGTATCTGATACATCTGTACGTTGAGATTCCTGGAGGCCTGCCTTTGACGTTTCACTTTAGAACTTGTCGTGCCTGTTGTCGTGAGATTTGTTAAAGTTGAATTAAAACTTAACCGAAATCACATTTAAAACCATATAAGCTGTATGATCCTTTGGAAGTTGTACCTGATATCATTGAAATTGCTTGCGTAGAAAACGCATAACTTAGTATCATGACAACTTTTCCCCACACAGACTTAGACGGGGTGGCTGTGACCAATCTGGCTGAAATTGGTCATAGCCACCTCGTCTATTAAAATTCATGAGTTTACTTTTCTTGTTTACGTACATACTTGTATCAGATGGAAATCTGAGGATTTGCGATTACATCAGGTTGAAAACCCCCCCACACAAGAGCAATGAATTAAAATTAGTCTTTACAAAGCATACGGACAAATTTGTTGGTTCCACACATGTCACTTACTCTTTACAAAGCATGACAAATTCGTTGGTTCCACACATGTCACTACAAATACAACACTAACGTTCATTGGAAAGGGACAATTTGAAGCCGAGGGGTGATCAAAAAGGCCAGAACAGCCAATTTTGACCAACCGGGTTCAAGAACCCGGGAAAGGTGTTAAAAGTGTGCGATAGATGTGTTTACGACATAAACATTACGAACAGTAGGATTAAGATAGGTATGAATAATCCAAACTGCCCAGTTTCTGTGTGGGGAAAAGTTGGAATGTACAAAGTGGGAGTGCCACTTTAACTTCACTGGGGAACCGACAGGTGTATACTCTACGCTTGTCGTTTGTCAGGTACGTTCATTCGAAGGACAGCAAACAAAGAAACCTATAGATATGAAATTGTTTTATTAATTCGCCCTTCCAAAATTTGACAATGTTTTTCTAGTTTTGAATGATTACAAGTCTTGTTGTTGAATGATCCGTAGATTCATCAACGCTAACATATACCATGATGTTTCTAGGACCTTCCACTGATAATTATGACAATGACGAGGATGAAGACGATGATGACAATGATGATGACACTGATGACGATGATGATGATGATGATGATGATGACGAGGATGATGATGACGATGATGATGACGATGATGATGACGACAACGACGACGACGATGATGATGATGATGATGATGATGACGACGACGACGACGACGACGATGATGATGATGATTGGATTTTTTGCAGATACAGAACTCTAAATGACCAAGAGAAAAACAAATGTATGGATATTTGAAATTCTAAATGGGCTGAAATTTTAGACAATGTCCTAAATTTGCACAACGTGACAGACTTGGAAGACTATGTTCCTACCCAAGAACCCAACATCAAGGACATTTCAGTTATACGACTCTCTGAGTGCATCATCTTGGCAACGATTTCCTTCTTGTTTGGCTTGCCACTATATCAAATGAGAGGCAATACTTCATGAATTTAATTTTCCGGCGTTAACACTCACATTTGTAGGGGTATACACTAGCTGTGCCATTAACGAAGAATGCTGGTAATATCGTGATATGTAAGATTCGATATTTGTGAAAAAAGTTATGGATAATTGTTTGATGTCATCATTTTTTTATATGTTCCCGTACTGTTCTTGCAACTTGCTAAGCTACAAATAAAAAGATCTCGGTCAATGGATACGAAGATGCTGATACGTGTTTGATTACACGACATATTTTGTGCTGCACTGTACACCTTTGTGCTGTATTCATGAGCGCACATTTCAACACAATGAAATGTTATCAAGACACGGAAGAACTTTATAACTTACGCTAACAGTGTATACTGTTTCATCTACTCAGCGAGCGACAAACTAACACTTAAACTATTATCAGTTTCTGACAAACTAAACAAGCTGTGAAGTTGCCAATGAAAATCTGTTATTGACTAATCTGCAGCCGATGGGGGTCTATTCAGGTGGAGAGAGTATTAGCGAGTTTTAAAAAGGGGAGAGAGGGGAGGAGATTTAATAGTGTCAGGTGCAGTGAAAGGAAAACTATAGGTCGTAATTAGGGGATATTTTTAGATCACAGGAGGTGGGCATTCACGGATATTTGATCTTCTAAATGATCGATACAGACAAAAGTTCAAAATATTTTACGGGAACTTTAAGAGTAAGATACGGCAAACGTAATTTGTCGAACGATCACATTTCAGTGTTCAACGTGGCACACAAGCGCTCACTGTTATCAATAGCGTGTAGGGTACACAAGCACAGACAAAGTAAAGGCTGCACGCAAAAAATGACTTTCTAAATAAACTTAAGGATTGAAAACAGGGAACAGGGAATGTCCGGTGAGAAACACTACTGGCAAAAACGTCTCTGAAAATGTTAACTGTTTAATTGGCTCCGCTGCGCGCGCAGTTACGTTTGGTTCGATCATGGTAGCCCCAGTGGCCATGCATGGCCACAGCGCGCGGCGACCGTGTATCGAACCACACGTAACTGGGAGCGCCGACGTCGCCCGTTGTCAATGTTTTTGCTTCGTTGACGACAAACTCCCGGAGACAATCTGCTTTTCCGGATAATAAAAATCATCCTCACACTACGATAAGTACATGCAATTTTCTTTGTCGTATATTTTTATCGGTTATGTCTTCCATTTTACGATAACTAGCATTGAACCAACAGCAAAATGAAATCTTGTGAAATGAAATTTTTGTGTTTACAAACAAAAATATTTCCGGGTCAAACTTGGTAAATACTCTTTAACATAAAGAAATGGCATGTTTTTGGTATTGCACTGCAGTGCAAATACCGGTAGTACACGCGCGCTTCGATTCAAGTAAACTGTGGTACATATGTAATTAATTTTGTTTTCCCCCTCAAAATTAAATTTTTGTTACATGTACGCTTTTAAAAGCATATTTCAAAGCAACATATCTCTTTTAACAGTTTCTCACAATCGACTGGTAGTGAGTCTTTGAACTTTACAGAGCAAATTACCGGCATGAAGGGATATAAGCATACACTAGAACTGAATCATTGCATTAATGTATATTTTGATCGAACAGTGCCTTGACATAGAATTAATGTACTGTAAGCGATCTGCTATGTGATCCATATAAAAACAGGACAAAATAATTGTGTAAGAAATGGATAACATAAACCCTCGATCGAGCTCCTGGCTCATTATTCTGGACAAAATGAGCAATTTATACTGTTATTGTTTTGCTTTTTACGTATCGACCGAAAAACAGATTTGCATTAGTATGGATGTATTCCCTTTGCCACGACCTGCAAATTAGAGGAAAACAAATTGTACAATCGTTTAACGTGTCTGCTAACGGTTGACCGGCAGGATGACTTGGCAATTGAGTAATCAACCGATATCTCGTATAAACAGGTCAAGGTAAGTAAGGTAGTCACTTAATAAGGACACATTGCTCAGAGATTGTAGATTGATATTTATGAAACAAGCTGTCTCAGTTTTTTATCACTGTCCCTTAAAGCTCCATACGCTATATCTTTTGCTATTTTTTCAGACCTTTTGTTTCGTGCTTTCCCTAACCTTTCTGCATTGAATCCCTAAACTGTAATTTAATGCCAAGTATTTAGCATACCAACGGACCTCTATGAGTATAATCTCAATTGTTATTGTTGAGAATTGTATTCAAGTCCGGACTAGAATTCATTTGTAAACAATAAACAATGACCACTACACACATACAAGCTGTGTTGACAAAAAGAATACTCGAAATTCCAGCATGACAAACGGATTAGGGTCAGAAACGTTAGTTGATATACAGAAGCAGAACACTGAAAAGCTTGCCACAAGTTGCAATTCATGTCCCTTTAAGGTGTAACATGTGCATGTGGAATATATATACCCAAGCTTGCATGACCTCATGATAAACCTGTATTGTTGGTTGGAAAGTAGTGAAAGGCTGTAGGATTAGCTTATAGCGTGTTGATCGATAATAACCTAAAATGAAAAGTATCATCTCTTAGCAAATATTACCCTATACAATATGCAGCAATTATTTGCTTGTCACTCAGAATAGTAACCTAAATTACATCGAGTGATATTTTGACCTTACGAATTATAGACCTATACGCAAATTGAGTCACTCGTTCTTTTACGTCTTTTTATTCTTTAGGTCCGAGTTCAGCAATTTTGTACTCTGTTATGTATCCACATGTGTTCAATTGTGTAAGCTATAGATCGCCTGTAGGATTACAAGGCTGATTTTTCTTTCCTTCCCACATCTTACTTCAGTTTTTTACGACATTTTATGGCATCATGATAAAATAATTGTCTTGAACATAACGCAGATGTGACAAGTAGCTCAAAGTACCAGCCAATCGTGTTACCACCACCAGAGAAAAGATCAGCTTCTTTTCTATCTGAAAAAATGGCTGGTAACTGAAAATGTGTAACGGCATCATGGCGCAACTGAACGAACCGCGTGTTTTTGTCGCTAGTGGGCGCTAAATCAATTCACATTTTGACTAAGGTCAAGTAGTTACAAAGGAGAGAAATAATGAAGTAACCATGGAAGGAAAGCAAGTATTTGGTCGTAAAAAGATCATTTCATTATCGACAGGATTGAAGTTGAAACTTATGTCTAGCAATTTATGATCAAATAACGCTAGTGTGATTATACGTTTTGCAAGGAAATTGTAGATTCACTGATGCCCGTCCTACAAGTTATTTCGCCTTTAAAAAATGTCCTTGCCTTTAAAAAGTAAGACAGAATGCAACTCAGTTAAGATATTCGGACTCAAAATTCTTACAACACTTTTCTAATATATGTTATAATATTCGTTTACTTGCTAAGCTTAAAATCGTGTATTCAACTATCGCTACTGGGAAATAAATATATGTAAAACCATCTTGACCCATTTGTTTTAACACAATACAAAATCATGTCAAACTATTCTTAAAATACATTGGAGAAGGAATATTTTATGATCAATAAAAACATACTTGTCGGCTGTGTTACATGCAGACCTCGTACGGCTTGCGGGCCCTGGCACGCCCTGGCCCTTACGACGTAGGATCGAAGTTCGTAAAACCCGCATCATGGCAATAAAAAGGTAAAAGCAACTATGCAATTGGGCATACAATATTTATATAGAATGGGCACAGAGGACTGATACAACGACTCTCTAGTTTTTAAAATGTCATTTTGGCCTACGACAAAAGGGTGATTATTTTGAAGTTTATTGACAAACGTTTTACAGGCTTAGTTATATGAAAATCGTGAATTTTATTTCGCCGATGGAGACAAAACAAGGATCATTTGGTCATTTGGAATTCCAAATAGAGATAAATATACGAACGTTATTTCTCCAGTACCAGCTTTTTAACTGTAACCCCCCCCCCATTGTATTCTTGATTTTGAAAGAGAATGGTTAAATATTGCATTATCAGTGTCAACTAATCTATGTTTTTTGGCATAAAGCCTATAATGTATAAGGTAGAGGATATGCCATGCCTCATAGGTGAATACCCTTAAAGTTTGTTTGGAAACCCATTTAAACTGTGACTTCATTAATATAGTGCAATATAATAATTTTTTAAATTTAATTTACTCAGATGTAGATCTATCATGCCGTAAATATGATCAGTGCAAAGTGTTTGCATATTTCCCGTCACGGGCACCGATGTATATGTATAATGTGTAGGCTAAGCCATTTGAGGTTCATAGGTAAAGTCTCCCAAACTTTTATGAGGAGGCTGTTATTACTCAGTACATAAACTAAATATTGTGTACTACATGTATTGACCTATAAGCTTATAAGATCTCACTTTGATACAGATCCACCGATGTGTATCAATAACTCGTGTCGTATCAAGTATCATGTTTTGTGAAATATATGAGTCAACAAGTAAGGTAAATGCTGCGCTATGTCTCATAGCTTGCACCTAACTTTAGCCACAGGAGGCACAGAACCTTGCCTCTCTGCTGGTAAGGGTTGCAGCAAAAGCTTGTATAGAAGTGCCAAGTCATGAAGTTCAAAAGACAAGTACAGAAAACATGTCATTGTATTCCTACTTTCCTTGTATTGGCCAGAGAAAAAAAAAGACAGAGGATTACTTTTATTTCCTGGAACTTTTTATACACTAACACATGACTCTTTCATATGTGATTTTTAAGTCATGTTACTCCTATCATGTGCTGCTTAAAAACTTGATCAATGCTTTGAACTTTTCCATTTTCAGGAGAAATTGGAAATATTGTGTAATTTGACGGCTGTAATGAATACAAAACCATAAAATAGATACAAATGTTACAATCAAAAGATTTACATTTGATTTAGGCCTAAGTCTAATGACTATGCACAGGATTATAGTGTCATCTGAAGAGAATTTAAATGTTGATTATGGCGGAAAACTTTGCTATAGAAACAAGGTGATCACGAAATGAATGCCACAGTTGCAATCTGAAGAAAATGATACATTTTCACAGTTTTATGAATATCCGGCTTCCTTTACCAAGGTTTTTAGACAATTACAATTTTGGCAGACAAAACGGTTGCCATGATAACATGTACCCACAAAATGGATGGAAAATTTATATCAGCGCCCCGAATCACCCTGTACTGTTTGTTTCATGAAACTCTGACAAATTATTATTTAAATTATTTTTTCTGAATTGCTTTATCTGAGTATCATCATTCGTATAACAAGACTATATGTAGGAAGGCAATGTGAGTTACAAATTGGATTGTAATGTCCATCAGAGCCTTTCAAGCACTGTACAAAAGAAGAAGGAATACATAGAGCGAGTGTACAAGATAGATGTGCAACCATTACGTTCAAACAACGACATAATCTGTAAAACACTTTTGAATACGCTGCTCGCTTTCTTAGCGTTTTCTGACTTTCAATGAAATCAACAATTTTTATGTTGCTTGACAGACACCCTAACCAAAGTAAATATAGGGAGGACAAGGTCAAGTCCATTATCTCACGATTTCCAGAAGGTGTTCATTTGAATAGTCAGTGTTGAAGACAATATACGTCTGTTTAAACAACTTCCTGGGGACTCATTTAGGTAATCGTAAAAATCTTAGTTTACCTGGTAATTCTCTACAAAATGTTTCATAAAATATCATGTCACAATTTTAAATAAATGTAATGTAAATGTAAATTTTTCTAGATGAGGTAACAAAGTTTTCTGAATCTGAATCGAAGCACTGTATGTTATTGCTCAATAATAATATTATTATGACCAGTGCGCCTATAAAAATCATGCATTCTTTTATGTCTTCGTGGTACATCAAACCCTTGTAAATTCGCTCATTCACTGCATCTATTCATACCCTTAGGACATAGACACATTTGCCATCATAAAATACGAAGGAGAATGCTCGGATAGTTACTCACATGTGAGAAAGAGTTCACAGGAATATATAAGTAATAACAGTCTGGCTCTTTCTATATATTACCTTGTACTTTTAGCCCTCGGTAACTTTGAAGGAAAAACTCACACTGACCTATCGTGCCTAGCATATCCTGAAAACGTCAAGGTGTCCACTGCCATCTATTTTGTTTTCAGTCGGACATTGTGAAATTTCCTAAGTAAATTACAGACAAGACATCTCATCTGTGAATTCAAACTTTTACAAGTTATAATAAGCTTCAGTCTTTTGATATGATTTTCAGCTGGAAAGATCGAGATGACTATGAAAACACGACGTATTACTTTCTAGTTGCCAATGAATGAAAAAACATCTAAATTTTTCAACAAAATATTGGCATTTAACTTGAAAAAAATGTGGACTCTGATTCATGAGTTTGGGTTCTCTGCAGCAGTGTCAAAGTTGATCACCGTTGTCATTAGTTTAGAAAATTGGCTTTTCAGCAGTTGCAGAGACAATGCCATTTTAATTGCTTTAAGTATAAAGTGTAACAAACGTGCTTATTTTAAGTTGCCTTTATAAACACATTTGAA
>LD352522.1:98019-113141 GCA_001465055.1 Ptychodera flava | reverse complement strand
CCATACACTAGTGCACCAGATTAAAGATTTAAGAACAATGACTGATGATTTAACGATGCTTGAAACTTAAGTACCAAATATAACATAAATTAACTTTGTACTTTAATTAATTTGTGTCATAATTTATAATACTATTTAGCATCTATTTAGCATCGAAGAAAGTACTTTTTCTCACGAGGACATCTGTAATTTTATATGTATATATATAAATATATATATATATAGAGAGAGAGAGAGATATATATATATATAGATTGATAGATATAGATATTTTTGATAACAGTTGGATAACAAAGAGTCATTTAAAATCTTCACCTCTCTGCAGATTCCAATCCAACGTTGCCTCACTAATTCCGAAGCCAACACTGTTTACATAATATGGAGGAGGATAGGTACTCAGTGACGGATTGAAAGTTGCCGTCCAATTGACTTTTAGACTAATAGAAATTGATGACATGTACGAAGAAGTACTAGCTGTCGAACATTCACTGTTTCGGTAATCCGTATCGTTTGTCACTTCCATGGTGCAGGCTGATATGTATGGCACATCGGTCACTTTTGTATGTAAAATGCGTAATAGATAATCTTAAAATACTACTAGTAACAATTATTTAGAAGAAACATGCACAGACGAAAGACATTTTGGGCATAATAGCTAACATATGTCGCTAAAATACCTGTTCTCCTATATCGACATTTGTAGAGATATGCATCATAGTTGTCTCTATAGTCCTGCAGTTGGTTTTCAAAGTTCACTGACATGTACATTTATTTCGAAATTGAAGCTTGCGCTTCCATATGAATATATTTAAACAAGAATTGCTCTCGTCTGTATCGTTTGTGACACTTGTTGTGTGCAAAACTATTCAAGGGCAAGCGCATACCCTGTCTAACGCCGTAAGTTTCAAATCACTTTCAATACTTTTCGGTTCCCGTTAAGTACTTGTTCATTTGACAAGTAATCTAAGTCTAATCACTCGGGAAACAAATCAGAAATTGGCGTGAGGACTCCTCTTAAACAAATACTTCATATAAGTGCAACAGTTGTTCACCATAATAATTACTTGTAAGACAATTTTGTCCAGAAAATCCGGGTGCACACGTGCACGACGATGGTGTGTTCGGACAGTTTCCTGGATAACAGAACTTGCTGTCTGGTCGCCATGAACAACGTTCTGGGATTTTGAAGAAGGGATACACTCAGGAGAAATACTGTAAAGCGGTTACTTATGCATCAAAACAACAACTACTCACTCAATTTAAGTTTAAAGTACAAACCATTAAGCCTGGATTTACGCTTTCTTTATTGTAAAAACACCCTCAAAGTCTGACCTATTCATAACATACTTACGTTCACAAGCTCCATTTAAAATGGCGTAGGCTTGTTTATCATCGCCCCTATTGTACGCACATTCCAAACAATGATGATCAGACGATGATGAACATTGGGTGTTTACACAATTAGAAATAGACCGACAAGCTGGCAAAACAAAACAAAAAGAGTTTGGGAATTGATACACAACGAAATTTAATGATACTGGTCATATTCAGACAGCGGCAGTCATTGGTAAATTGATTCGCCTACTGACATTCAAAACATGTTTGAAGACTTGAACTTCTTGAGGACTGATTGATCTCTGTCATATCATATTGACGAGAAACAATATTATGTGAGCTGTAAATGTATTCGAAACTGACGAAGCTATATAGAGCTCTTTCAGGACTTGAATGACATACAGACAACTAACAGGATGTCGCGCCTTGATTTCACTGGCATTCGTCAGTGAGAGAACATCTCATGCGGTAAAATTAAACAGAAATGTTAAATAGGGACAGTGACTCACTATTACACTGATAGCTTGAACAATATCCATAACAATCGTCATCGTAATATTGGTATTGATAGCTTTCTATAACAGACTTGTAGATTATTCTGCAATGATAAGATATATCGATTATGTATATTGCTGTTATGTGTTAATTTCTGCCAACAAATAAAGTATCATCTTTACGCAGTAACTGTGCCAAACATTAAAACGTCGTCTGCATGAATACATGTACGGTAGGTAGGTAGTTAGGTAGCCAGCTGGCTAGCTAGCTAGGTACGTATATACGTAGGTAGGTAGATGGGTGGTGCGTAGGTAGGTAGGTAAGGATGGATGCATGAATTAATTCATGTAACGAGTACAGTGTTATTACAACATAATAATGGCGAGCTTACCTGTAGGGTCTGCACCTGCCAGAACAATAAGGTATCGAAACATGGCAGCACCATTCTTCTGAAGTATGTACTGTTGATACCTTCTTGTATTTTGCAATCTGGCGACGGTGTTCGCAGATGTTTGGCCTAGTTTTTGTTATAAAAAGCCTATTTTAACGTTTGATGTATATATTTTTGGCTAACTTTGTCGGTCGTACAGTGCCATGATCAAGGATTCGTTATAAATCGTGCGTCTCTTATTGAGTGTCTCAATCTTCAAACTTTTTTCTAGCTTATGTTGTTTTAATGAGCGACTTGAGTTTCAGAAATCATATATATCGGATATCATCGTATCAGGAATGTGCATTATTGTTGGCTATATTTGCTTTAAGGTTTTTCATCTCTTTGCAAGCATTTCATTTTTTCGGCAGCTATGGAACAGCAGTTCTACATCTTTAAGTCACGTGCAAAACGAATAGAACAAGCTTGTTTATTAAGTATACATTCCGCAAAGTATGAACGGTTGTATATCGTTCACTGATTTGTAAAAGGTAACTCTGAATGTGCATGCGGTGTGAAATAACGGAATGTTGCAACCTTAACTTCCCCTAATAACTTCCCCTAATAACTTCCCCTTGTTAACCTCCATACCTTGACAAAAAGGGGAGTTTTGTAAATTCACCTGAAAGGTTTGCTATTTGGATACAGAGAAAACAGTATACCACTGATTCATACATTAGGGTGTCTAAAACAGTGATCTTTGTCGTTGGTCTTTAAAGGTTTATGCATTTTATTACGCCTCGACCTAGTTCGTATACAGACTATTATAAGAGTACATCTAGCACTGCCAAACAAAGAGTTGATGTGCACACGTCACCGCCTGTTAATTCAATATAATGAGCCTGTCATCAGTCGCTCAGTCATAAATTATGGTCAATGGTCAGAGTCGCCGGCAGCTATAGGTCTGTTCAAGTTGTATTATATATGGATTAATAATACAATAAAACTCATAATGAGTACGCGAAATTAAAATGGGAACATCGATTTCATAGTAAACGATTCAAAAAAATAAAGTTGTGATGTACAGCTCAAATCAAAAATTCAATTGCCTAACAAGTTTCCAATTGTTAAAATGTGTTATTATAAAACATATGCCTATAAATATGCTTTTTCAAAACATGGATATCGCTTACCAGTTACAGTGAACAAAAGCCGTAAAGCCATAAAGAATCAACAGGTTTACAAGGCAGAACCGCTTCATTCTTAATACATTACTTGACCCGAACGCCTGAGGAAAAGTAAAATAGTTTAGTAAAATAATCATAATCATACCAATCCATACTCCAAAGACATTAGGGCAGAATTTGTAAGACAATAGTTGTAAACATAGACACAAAACAGCACAAAACAGACAATAAATAGATGGTACACAAACAAAGTCATATTCATGAAAGAAAGATATATGGACCTAAAGAGATGCAGAAACAAATGACATGATGCTGATGAAGATGGTGGTGGTGATGATCATGATGATGAATTTGTCAATGGAAATAAAGAGATTAATTTTCTAGCTCTAGATTAGCTACAATAACAGACAGAGTGTGTTATTAACATAGACATGAACTTGATCATTTAAACCATGATAGCTTTCCTATACTAACTTTTATACATTTAACTGAAACACAGTTTACAAACGCTCACAGATAATGCAGTTTCGAAGCTCGGTTCTATAGTTTATTATAAGCAGTTAAAGACGACAAGGCATCTTAAATTCTAAATCTGCTCTTGATCAATATCACTGTTATCAGTTGAAGTTATCATAGAGATTTATAGACCATCTCCTCATGTCATCTGTGCTCATTTCTCATTCTGTTTCGCGTTGCCAGCAGTCTGATACATTCGGCCAATTGATTTGACCCGCCGACTGTGCGACATTCAACCCGCTTGGCTTTTTGTGTTGCTAGCTTATGACATAGGACTTGGTCCTACCCAAGTCGCATTATTTAGTTTTCAGGATCAGGATTACTTCTCGTCTTGACGGGCTACACCATCAGTCTGTCCATATATCTATAACGTGCTTAAAATGCTACGAAGTAAACTTTAAATTTAAGAGTCTTTCTAATAGCATTGGACCTTGCGTAATTTGCGACAGTCACAAGATTTATGCTTACTCGGATTACATTAAAGACATACAATTTGTACCCTTTGGATGTTTCTCGTGTGTTACACCTTTATAACAAGCCTTGAAATATTTATCAAAATTCCAGGTTATGTTAGACATCTCAAAAAAGATGAGAAGTGTGATGAATGCGCTACATCTAACAAACGGCTTCTCTGCAATTATATTAAATTTAAAAAATGTGTATTTTTAAATATGAATTAAAATTGAGTAGGTACAACTAGGGAACAGGTGACTATTTACGCGGAGTTCTTGCCAGACAAAATATCAAATAATGTCTTCTTGGGGATGGTTGCAAAATGACATCACTACCTGTTCACTAAAAGAAGCACGTAGTCATGTATAGTAATGTTTCTATGTACATGTATAGCCGTATTAATAACTTTTGCATGTGCTCTAGAATTTTTCAGTTGCGAAGCGAGAAAGCACTAGGAGTATAAGACGATCAGACGAAAAGTAAGTGAATTAATTTTTAGCACCAATAATGTGTAGAAGAACTGAAAAGCAAACACAATTTAAGCAAGTCATTCAGGCTAAAGCATCCCCTAAATTAAGAGGGTGTATATTCTTTATGTCCCGGATTACTATCGATTGTGTTTTGCGGATGTAATAAACATGTTTAATCATACGTTCAATGTAGTTGAAAGACTAACAATCCATGGATACTAAAAACTCAACAAAAAGCGTGACCTTTGGTTTTGCTGTATTACTTAAATTGTTGGAAGAAACCTTCCATTCTGCAAACATTCCACGTTTTTAAAGTTGTGGCAGGCAAAAACTGCGCAATAGTTAAACCTGAATGTGAAATAAAATTTGGATTTAGATTAAGTTTTAAGTTCACTGACCCGACAGATCGAACATCGCACTTTAAAATAATTATGAAATACAAACGGTAAATTTAAAGGTTGCATTTGCTTATTTCTTGTCGTGTTAATTTCATTGCCATACAGTTGTCTATTAAAATGCTGTGGGACATCCGTCACAGACGCACTTCAAGCGCTCCTTTTTAAAGCACACTGAATGCCAATGGTAGAAATCGCCGAAAATATTGCTTACGTTTGGTTACACTTGATTATTATTCACAAATTTGTCGACAAATCATACCGATTTGAGTTTCTCATGAACATATCAAAATGGTCCTTCCCGTGAAGATAAATTGTATTTGTAAAGCCTATAATAATAAACACTGACGGTTATGTTTGTATATACAGAACGTTCTTACTCTAAAAACATTCTGAACACTTTTGATTAAATGCGATGTACATGAAAATTCTAAAGCACAAAAATCTAAACTATTTCTGACATTAATTCAATTTATGTACTTAGTATTGAAACAAAAAGGCGTTTGAAAACGATCAGGGAATATCGCGATTTTCAGCATTGGGGAAAATTGCGGATGCAGTTGTTTTCTTAAAGTGAAAATTTACACTTACCTATTTGCGCAAATAAATCTCTTGAGTACACTGGTGGTTATTTCAAGCGGCGTACGCAGGTATTGAATGTTGCATTTTGCAAGCGATTAGGTATTTATTGTATATTGCACAGTCCAAAGAGTTAAATAATAATATTGAAATGTTGCCTAGACCTCTATCCAATCAAGTGAAAGTCGTAAATTACGGTTTTGATATGGCAGGTGGAGCACTGAACAATGCAAACATGCTTTGTAATTTCGAGACTTGTGATTCAACTTTGGCCTAGTTGTTGTACTCTCTTTCGGTATTTACTCTCTTACGTGTCGTATGGTTTATACGTAAAGTGTATGACGTAAATAACATTCTCAAATCAGTCTGGACTGACACTCTTGAAGCTGAGGGGCATTCCCCCCACACAAAGTGCATAGTAACATTTGTAAAAAATAAGTTTGAATTCGCTACTGAAGGCGAAGACGTTGAAAATACATCGTACGTTAAGGAGAATAGCTCGTCCTGTTTAGGGTGGAGTCTCTTGTAGACTGTTCTTAGAGTATGTTGGAACATGTTTTAAAGCTGTACAACCCCAGTTATTAAACCTAAAATTGATACTTGCAGTGGTATGTACATCAGTTACCTTTATTTCATTATCCTAATGCGCTTGGTATTCTTATGTCATTTTCTGCAGTGAATATGCCAAGAACCGTAATCTAGTGACAAAGTTTGCTTTTCCTGCTACAGCAATGACACTGTACCCTTCAAGAAATCATTAGTTAATCACGTCGAGGAAAATAATAGTCAACGTTTAAAAATTTACCCAAAGCACAGCTCTGAGGGCAATGTTTTCAAGACCACTTCGTATCTCCAGCTATCCATGTGTAGAATTCGATTTTTTAACGAAAGCCACCCTGAAATCTGACCCTTTAAATTCATGATTTCTTCCAAAGTTATGCTGGATGTGATTTTCAAAAGGGATGTTGCACACTAGAGCTGACGTCACGTGAGGAGGGTTGGACTGAAGGACGTCTGGGCAAAGATTTATTGAAACTAACTTGGATGAATGCGTTTAACGACTAGTAGACATGTCACAAAGTTAACGAATTGTATGCATTGGTAGACGTACTTAATGTTTAGAGTATATTTATCGTCGGCTATGCTAAATAGCTGTTGCTCTAATTATTATATTTGTAAATGTAGACTGTTATTTAAGATCTCCGTAAAACTATTTAAATACTTGGGAAACTTTTACTTATATGACACTGGTCAATTTCACACTAGACAATTCATGAAAGCTCATGATCACATCTATTATCACAAAGGAGGAAAAAGATGAAAGACATACGGTGTAAGTGGTCATCAATTATATTTCACACTCAAAAACAGGACAATTCTCCAAACTGGAGCATCACCCGTAACTATAGCCCGAAGTATAAACTTAAGTAAATAAGGTTCGGAATTGTGGAGCGTGTTGGTGCAGCTCATTTAACATCCCATTTTTGACATTACTCAGAAGACGTAGTGACTGAATTACCCACTGTGTGGACCATATTTATGCCTCTTTGGAAGCAAGGTATTCATGGCTCTCAACAACAAGATTTATCTAAATTATTTCATTTCCCCATGACCTCAGAGGGCGCTCTGAAATGCAATAAAGGGATTTATTACATATGTACCACAGATTATTCAGTCGATGGCAGCATAACAAAGATGGTATTTTTATTGATTATTTAAACCAAATTTACACATTTTTATTGCCATTTTCGAGCAACGCAATTACAATTGCGCACAAACACTGCAGTTTCCAAACTCAGTTCTTTAGTGTTAATTTAAGTAGTTGCAAGGAGACAAGGCGTTATAAATTCTAGTATCTGATCTGGATATCATTGTTATCGTATTAGGTTGTCATGGGGATATTTAGGTCTTTCTATGTTATTGCTTCGTTCATTCCTTATACTTCCTCGGCGATGGTTGACGAATTAGACAGTCCGTCAGTCCCTATTCCATAATTATTTCTATAACTTCCTCGGAACACTAAAAGGTATCATCTTAATATAAGAGTCTAAATAACAACACGGGCCCTTGAATTATTTGCGAAAGCAACAGGATTTATGCTTTCCCGGTTTACATTAAGGAAATACTACGTGTACCCTTCGACTCTGGCTTTTGTGTTATAACTTTATCACAAGCCTGCAAATATTTTGTTAATATTTCAGATTATAATAAACATCTCCAATCAGATGCAAAGTGTCATGAATGTATTACATCTGACAAACGGCTTCACTTCCATGTACTAAATTTACAAAATGTTGATTATTTAAACATGAATTAAAATTCAGTTCACAAAACTAGGGGTTCTTGCAGGACATAGTATTAAACAATATCTTCTTGGGGAAGATTGCAAAATGCCATCATTACTTGCTTACTAAAAGAAACACATTGTTATGTACAGTAATGTTGCTACGTATAGCCATATTGATAGCTTTAACATGTGCTCTTGATATTTCAGTTGCCAGGCGATAAAATAATGGGAATATACACGGCGATCAGGCGAAAAGTAAGCGGATTAATTTTTAGCACCAATAAGGTCTAAAAGAACTGAAAAGCAAACAAAATCAAAGCAAGTCATTCAGACTAAAGTATCTCCAATATTAAGACTGTACACGTTCTTTACGTCCCGGATTATTGTCACTTTTGTTTTGCAGATGTGATAAACATGGTGGATAATACATCCAATGAAGTTGAATGAAGAAAAATCCATGCATACTAAAAATTAAACAAAAAGCGTGACCTTTGCTCTTGCTGTATTACTTCGATTGTTGGAAGAAACCTTCCAGCCTTCAAACCACCACGGTTTATTAAAATAAAATTTGGATTAAGATTTCACTGACCCGACAGATCAAATATCGCACTTTTACATATTATTTATGAAATACAAAGGGTACATTTAAAGGGTTACGTTTGTTTATGTCTTGTCGTGCTAATTTCATTGTCAATTACAATACAGTTGTCAATTAAAATGCTGAGGGACATTCTTCACAGACGCACTTTAAGGGCTCCTATTTAAAGCACACCTAATCAATAGTAAAAATTCCCGAAAATACTGTTTGAAACGATAAGGGAAAATAAAAATTTTCCAATGTAGAGAAAAATATTGCGGATACAGTTGTTTTCTTACAGTGCAAATTTATACTTATAGGTTTGAGCAAATATATCTCTTGTGTTGAATTACTTCAAGGCACGATTGAATGTTACGTCTGGCAAGCGATGTGGTTTTTATTGTATCTTGCATTTAAGAGTTAAAACCATTACATTACAATGTTTCCAAAACCTCTACCCAATCAACTGAAAGTCGTTAATTACATTTTTAATGTTGCATTACGGCATTTCTATAGATGCTTTGTAATTTCAAAACTTGTGATTCAACTTAGGTCTACTTGTTGTACTCTCTTTCGGCATTTACTCTCTTTAGTGTCGTACGGTTCAAATCTGTCTAGGTTGACACTCTTGAAGCTGAGGGTCATTCCCCACAGACAAGGTGCATAGTAAACCGGTAGAGTGGCAAGTAGGAATTCTTCGCGTGAGGTGAGGACGGTGAAACAATGCATTGTACTTTAAGGGCAATAACTCGCTCTGCGGAGGGTAAAGTCTTTTGTAAAATGTTCCCTGAATACGACGGCACATACAACCATGGTTTCGGGCCAGTTTATGTGATAATAACAAGAACACTTACATCGTCTGTGCGGAAACGTTCGCAAATCTCGCAGACGATCCCTTCGAAAGTTTGTCGTTACAGATATCCCGGGGTGATTCTGACTCCATTGCGTTTACATTTGCAGCAGCCACTGTTTTTTCTCTTCCACCGACAAAGATATGGAAATATCTTCAGGGTAGTAAAATTCAAAGGCCAAATATTCTAAATAAATACAATTCGGCCAGTCGTAGTGGTTATGTTCGTCCGTCTACAATTTCAAAACAGGAGCAGACGACGATATTTATAAACAGAAAGTAGTCCCTATTTATATTGTTTACTGTTTACTCATTTTGCATAAAATACTGTGAAAACACTACTGTCACTTAATTTTTTAAATGGCACGTGACCTGTTTGCGAAATGCAATGGAGAAAGTGAGTGAAAGAAAACGGATGATGTTTCAAATGATTGTTATTATGATCGAACGAGATGAACAAGCGATATTGGAAGAGGTAGTGAAAACTGAAGTTTACCTGTAAGATTTTGAATATGCATATAGTTGAGAAGGACTACTTTTTTTCATTGGAAATCTTCATTGAATAAGTTAAAACTTATCGACGTTAAGATATGTATGGCTATCAACGAGACTTAGTCTTGTAATATGTATGTAAATTAACACGATTGGAACTAATTTGGGATAATTGGATAAAGAAGTAATGCCGATTTAACCTACAAATGTAATCTCATCTACTTTTCTTTTTACATTACTCACTTGTTTTTATGAGTTATTTGTACTATTGCAACATTCAACTATCTTGCACCTAACACTTTTGAGAAATTTAAAAAATATAAAAATCCAATTATCCCAAATTAGTTCCAATTGTGTTTAATGTTTTTGTACATTTTTAATGACAATAAATTTATCAATTATTCGGCAACACACAGATTTAAAACTACTATTTTGTGTAGTGAGTTCTACGTTGCAACATATTTTCATCGGCATTTTAAAGTTCACAGAGAACCCAAGTTCACGCAACTAGACAAACACAACTGGCTTCACATATTCCTTTTCTCTAGAAGCTAGATGAAGCTTTCGAAATTTTCCTCTACTTTATGGACTTTGAAATGTGAAGAGTTGTAGTAACTGTACAACATATGAAACGTTCATTCGAGCAAAATCGTCAAGGAAAATCCTACAAGATATTTTGTTGATAAATTTGCAAAATGTGTACAACAGGAATTCGACAAAGGATTATTACAAAAGCACTACAATAACATGAACGATTTTAACAGAGTTTCTTTAGAGAAGTAAAATTCTCATCAAACGTCAAGCCACTTTCCTAGTCTTCATGCGAAAGCCTAGGTAGCAGATTTGTTCTCCTTAAAGTGGCAATTACACATCCAATTTTGCAAGTAACAAGAATCTTTAGCCTTTTTATTGGCAGACAATGTACAAGTCACATTGATAATGCAGTCCTGATGATAAGCATTTGTAAAAATGCAACGACATGTAGCATATAACTGCTAGAAAGTGCCACGCACAGAAATGATCCATCTTACGTAACTTTAAGAAACGATAAACATCAAGAGGCAAATATCACCACAAATTATCTGCTAACACACAAAACGTTCACTGCCAAGCCAAGCGTACGCTCGGTAAATTTTCACGGGAAGGAAACTTCTTGCCCTTCACTGCAGTCGGGAAGTTCTTCACTAGATTTTTTCTTCTGATAAAAAATCTCGAGGTGAGTGCTATACATGCAATTACGGTACTACTGGCAACGACACCAGCTGCTATAGCCACAGCAGCAATAATTATTCCACTAGACAGGTTATCACTGTCATCAGATCCTGGATTTGCTTTGGTCTGAAATTTAATAAACGCTAATCGTGAGTGCCTTTATTTCTGATAAAGATATCTTAATCTTCTCTCTCCGGTTTTCTCCGTCCATTAAAGTAAATGTATTCAATAATTGCTATATAGTCATATCAAAATGGTAGAAATCACAGTAAAGTCATTTGCATAATTCTAAAGCATTGACGAAAATGTTGTAGCACTGATTGGCATACATTTTAAACTCGATTATCATACATAATACAAATATTGCCTCACCAGTGATATACTGTACTTGTGAACTTTGAACCGCAAATTTCCTCTGCTCTTTCTCATCGCATTGTTGTATACTGTAACTTGAAAGGTACAGTTTACGTCACCCGTTGGCATTGTAGCTAATGTGTTGAGATCAATACGAATGTTGTATTGTTTGTAAAAACAGAAATTAAGGTCCTCCTTGACAAGCCAATGACAGGTCTGAGGAGAGCATTCCTCATCCTCGGGATGCTGTTTCGATGAAAAAAAGATGGTACAATTTTAAAGGGAGTTTAAGGTCAACATAAAACCTTATATATGCAGAATATGTATTTATAGATATGCCAATTTACAATTCAAAGATATTGGAGATTATTCTGATATCAAACGTGCGTGTAATTAAAGTAACACTGACAAATAAAAGTATTGTAACATTTGAACTTATGGGGGTACCTGTTGTGTCAGGTGACTTTTAACCAATCAGACAGTCAAAATAATCCTGCACTTAGGCAGATGCACGTCATCGAATTTAAACATATTCATCACTGAAGAGAAACCAAAAGAATTGGATTGTGTAATATCACACTATTAATTTGTTTTATACATTGACTACATTAACTGAACATGCAGTAAATTACAGAAAGCTAGGCTGTATATAGCAATATGCAATCAAAGGTGTGTGCACTAAGTAACTTCTTCATACATATTGTCACTGTGAAGAAAGTGAGTTCGAAAGTACCTTTTGATATGTCTTTGTTATCTCGCCTTCCCTATACACCTCTGTATGGTCATGCGCATCTAACAACTTCCATCGTATTACACTGATACCACTTTCTTCATCATGTGTATCTAAGTTAATCCTAAAGAAAAAAGATAAAGATTACTGCTAGAAGTAAACGACAATCATCATATCGAGTAATTCAGCTACGCTTAAAGTTTTTCATTCTCTGTTGTCACACCATGCCCCGCTGAACTTGATATGATCTGAAAAGGTAGTAATTTAAGGGATCAGCCAAAGCTCATATTAAATTTTCAGTAATTTATATTTTCATGAAATCCCCAGAATTAACTGTTTGTCTTTGCTTTCTGTTGTTACGGAACACTAGAGAATTTGATATTTCACCTTTGCGAACGACAACGCTAATTTATAATTGTTTCCTGTCACTTTACAATCTGAAAGATAAGTCTCCATTATGTGAAGAATTGGCAATACAAATGGGACAAAACATGTAAACACTGTATAGCAAAAGAAATATGACAAACGTCCATGCAAAATCCCTGTCAACATTTAAAGCTTGTCTTCCATTAAATGACTAACAGTCATCTTTATTTTAGTGAGAAAGCGATAGCTACTTATATGGCAAAGAAGAACTGTCAAGGTTTAAGCAAAGGGAGAATTAATTACTGTTCTATGTTCTTTTCTTCTTCACTCGACGCACTTTTCTGACGATGTGTCAAGTGAACAATCGCTGGCGGAGATGAATCCACGTAGATTCTTATCATGTCCTCTAGTAGTTATTCATGACGTCAAAGGCCTTCAACCACACCGTGATGTAGTCACCGTTCGCTGCAGATACTGTTACATTTTCTTCGATCTTCAGTAATGCCATTTGTAGTTCGATGTGTAAACACGAGAATAGTATAACACGATTAATCAACACGTCAATAATTTTGTGTCACTGTTGGTACCCGAGGTCGATGGGAAATTAAAGCACATATTTGTTGATGGAATTCGAAGATTGACAATCTAGAAAGGAGTATGTTTTCAGTCAGCCTTTAGCTTTCAGTTGATAATGCGTTTGACGTATCAAGACGCTGACAAGATTCTAAGTCATAAATCTTGAAGTTTTTGCAAGGCACATTTCAATGCTGTGTTTAGAATGATGTTTTCATCAGGAATGAGAATATCAATTTGTAAACAACAATGTTATTCTTTATGTATTTTAAGTTTGGATACTTTTGAATGCATGCACTTGTTAAGACTTCAAAATTTTTCTAAAATTATGCAAAGGACATAAATTCGTTTGTAAGAGATATCCATAATAAAAAATTGTAAATTCGCATGATTATCGACATTGATATGTCATCACTAAAGAAAGTTTACAACTTGTATATTTATGCATACTTCAACAAATTACATGCCCTCATTCTGACAATCATTCCAAAGCTCTTATTATTTTAATAAGCTATAAATAATCACTGATACCTCATGTCCTGTGATATTCCTCCATTCCGGCCAAGTCTTTCCTGAACGTGAAGTGGTGTAGTCAAATTGAAAGCGGGTTATCCCTTCTACATTTGGTATAGCTTCTCTTGATCTAGTCAGAGGAGGTTGACCGAAGGTTTCGTCGTATCCAGCAGGCAATGGTGGATCCATTTCTTCTATAGCAGCTAGAAGGTTGCTGTCCCGGTGAAACGAGTTGTAGAAGTGACGTGCCCAAGATACTGTCACCTTCAAAGCAACGTAGTATCAAAAATGAACAGGAAGAATTATCAACATAACTCATCATACTTTATTGGCAAAAAGCTTAGATGGGTGTGTCATTACTCTGGCATTTCAGAAGAGAAGTGATAGACGACTTGGTCATCATAAATAATAATAATCATCATCATCATCAAGAGTAATGAGGATAAAAACATCAATCGTAAATAGCAATAGCATTGCAAGCATCCTACTTCTAACACCTTCACCTACCTGGCCAGAAGTTATCCCTAGCCACAAAATACCACTATTGTTAACCGTACTTGACACCGTTATAGGGTTGGTTGTGTTGATGGCGATAGAGCTGATATCGTCATAGAAAACAAATCTCCTTGCCCTTGCAAAGTTTGCTACATTGTCGTCCACAGTCAAGACAATAGCATAAAGTCCTTAGAGAATAAGTGGAAATTACGTGAAAAATAATCTCTGTTAATGAATTAAATTTGCTATAACATTTAACTTTGTCACTTTTTGTCATGTCTTACTACGTACATGTGGAAAAATACAACCCGAGGTTGTTTAGTCCCCTAATCAGTGTTTTGAAAACTTAAACATATGCTGCTGTCTATGCATGTTGGAAATTTATCAACACCGAATAATAAGTGTCTGTGTGTGGAAAAAATATTTCATCCACGTTCAGAGGAATAAGAACGTGAAAAGCTTAGAACGGTGCACAACCATACGCAAGCTAAATTTTGAATCAATAAAATAAACGCTCTTTGTTTGAGCGGAGTAGTCAGCGTCTGAATATTATGATTTGTCAATCGAATATGTAATTGTTTTGTAGATGAGTTGCACACAAACCTGCTTCTGGAAACTCGAAAATCATTTCCGATTTGTTTTTGTTGAGACTGTGTACTTCTTGAATCCCCATGATGAGACCATCCCGACTGATGTTAGCATCAAAAGTTACTTTATGAACCTCGACGTTGAAATCACGAACGCCCGATGAATCGTCCTGCCAATCTGTTTTTTTCCAAGCAATAGCGATGGAGCTCTGAAAAACATCATATTCGTGGCTAAATTATCAGAGCGGACATTTTCAAAATAATATTTCATATATATATATATATA